>UELX01000209.1:0-104323 GCA_900480035.1 Eupelmus urozonus | reverse complement strand
ATAACATCTAAATGCGGAATGCTAACCCAACGAATCAAAACTATAGTTTCTTTAGCTAGAGATTTTTTTCAGTGCACATTCTTACATTTGCAAAACCATTCTTTAAACCCCACGTCTCAAAGCCGGCAGCAAATCCAACTCCCTTTCCCTCCCACCAAGATCGATGAAGACATCGTTAGGGAATGAGATATTTTGACCGCCGTTACCGTGAATACCAAGGCGCGCGCGGCCGCACATCATCCGCGAGCGAATTAACTCTCGCGACGCGAGCTCGTATATCTCGCACGCTACATTAGATATCAGCCTTTCTCCCCATCCCTCTCGCTCCTCGCGTTGTTACGCGCTTTTTCAATCCCCCTTTTCACGCCGCGCGGCGACACGTTTGACGGGTTCAGCCGTCTCTCCTTCCTCCGGCTCTCAAAGACGCTCGCCTTTGCTGCTGAATTATGCAGAAAAAAATTACCATATGCTTTCGAGGGTGGATATTGTGTTGTTGTTGGCTTGACGTTTGAGATAAAAAGGGTTTTTTTAAATTGTTTTGAATAATTATAAGGTGGGGTGAGGGGGCGTTAAGTGGGGTGGTGGTTAAGAAGTGTGTACATAATATTGTTACAGAGTTATTTTTATGGTATAGTTTATAAAATATAAATTTATATGAAAGATTTTTTTAAAAAATTCCATGATTTTACAAAGAGAGTAATTAATAATTTGTTAGACAATGCATTTAATTTGAATTGAACTTTTAAAATTAATTTATTCCTTATGTAATATTTTAAAGAATTTATTTCGGAATTTCACGGCCATGTATTAAATAGCATAAAGCGGTAGAATATAGGTAAAAATTTACACCATCTGAAATTTCTTATAATATTTAACATTGTATTATCACAAAAATCCGTTGCTTTTCAACGCCAATACAGACACCACTACTATCTTCCTCAATCCATCCCCATCGCGCTCTGCATATTCACCAAAAAAAGTTTATTTCCGCGTTTAGTCAGAGGAGCCGTCATTTTCTTGCCCAACGATTTTATCATTCCTCAGGCTGCCTATCAAAAGGAGCCCGCCACCCTCCGCCTTGTACACGCCTATATATATACATGCGCGAGGCCACGCCAGAGCGAGTCTCTTTCTTCCGTGCAGTCGCACTCGGATTTTCCTCCGTCAGAGCTTGCGCGCCCCCCGGTGAAATTGGACGAGCTTTATGATTAGACTGGCTGCCGCCGCCGCCCGCTGCTATGTCTCGTGTCGCAGTTTGACGAGCTGCGCCTCGTCTGGCCAACCTCGTCGCGTCTTTATCCCCGAGTTGCTTGCTCAGTCGAGCTGTTCGGAAATTTTGAATTTCAAACGGCCGGATGTGTATAGGTGAAAGCTGCCGGGGTAATAGGGCCAGACGCGACGAGCGCCGCATTCGTGATTTTCATGTTCGATTTGGAAAGCGCTGCTGCTGGTTTTTTTTCTTGGATTTCAGCGCATTGCGCGCGGGGAAATGCATTATTTCTAGGTTGTTCGCGTTTCGGTGTTTCGCAAGGGAAAATCCGCGCGGCTGCGATAAGTGAAAAAGAAACATTTTATTTAGTTTATTTACAAAAGCAAAATTTAACCTTTTAAACCGAAATTTTATAGTAGACTCTTTGTTTAACACCCATGAAAGGCTTTAATTGACAAATATTCTTTTATTGATAATCTCACTACGTATCCAAGATAACAATTGAAATTTAATTTACCCAACAAAAATACGAACCACTCATCGCCATTTATTACTCCAAACATTTACGTCTCTAAATTTCCATCAAACGCGCTCACATTTCCCATCCTCAAACGACGCGAGCAGACGAATATAGCAAAGAAGCATAGAAGCGCTTAAGAGCAGCCAGCTAAAGATGCCGAAGGCTCGCCCTTCGCGATGCGCGCCTCCTATAAACAATATGGTAATGGAGGAGAGCGCGAGCGTTTTGCTTACGGTATAATTATGGTAATTCATTTACAAAAGCCGGCGAACTTCTAGTTCGTTACGCGCGCTCTCCTTGCTTAATCGCGCGCTCCCAGAGTGCCTCTTCTCCGCCGCGACAACGGAACAAGGCAAACATCGCCCTTAGGCAGTCGAAAAGGCAGAGGATTCCAGCTTGGCGTGCGCGGCTGGAAAAGTTACGTTTTGCCTTATCGCTGGGAGGCGGTAAATCAAAGCGCTGCTTTGTGTTTGCCGTTGCGATATGTGGGTCATTGAATGCGAGGGATATTTACGAATAGTTAGGATTCGAATTGTGAAGTTTCATGTGGAGGGAAGTTTGAGGGCAAGGAGGTCAAACTTAATTCGTGAGGGATTTTGTAGGTTACTTTTGCCGGGAGTTTATATTGAATTGCTAAATTGGGAGATTTTATTAAAGTAACTATTTGTGGTTGGGAAGTTTGATTGATTCTTTTTTAAGGTGGTTACGTATTGAATGTTTTTAGAGCGTATCTAGCGTAATAGCTATTGAACATTGTTGGAATAACAAACGATTGAAATAAACTCTGGAAAAATGATTTTCCGTTAAAGTAGTATAAATTGTATTGGAGAAATTAATAAATTTCTTATAGCATCGATACTTGGAAAAGTAAATCTTTTCTTAAAGTTATTATTGCGTTATTGGATATTGCAGCGGAGAAAACATGAATTAGGAACAATCCGATTTCATCTTCTCTGCGAAACAAATTCAATAAAATATAAACTGATCTGAGAAAGTTTATACGGCTGCTGACTTCCCTACGGGTGAAGGAAACTGGGCCAAAATGTCGGTGAATCGAAGGTGAAAGCAAATCTTCCGCTGCCTCGCACGTGCGTTTAATTTTTCAGCGGAATACAGAAAACAGAATCGATAATGCTGAGTCGGGAAAAAGACGTGTTTGGACGTGCGCGGAATCCACGAAAATAGGGCGGTCTTATGGGAAAATTTTCAGAAGAAATGCCAACTTCATGAATTAAAATTCTTTATTTACGTATTTTCGTCGCTCTAACCGTCTTACTGTCTTAATCCATTTATATTTGCTTGTAAAATATTATCCCATTTTATAAATCCGTCTTAAATAAACATCTTATCAGAACACATCACCTCAAAGAAACGTCTCCTGAAAAGCCCGCGTACAATTCATGAATCTCAAAATAAACTGCATCGAGATCCAATCTCTTACTCTCTTCACTCTTGTATATTCCATTTACGAATTCAAATCCAAGCCGTAATCTCCTCTGCATCTCCCATTCACGCAGCGCACAAAAGCAGAATGTCACACGCGTCTTAAAAAAAAACCCTATATACTTAACCATTGGCAACCAGCTCTCCGTCAAACCGAAAAGTCATCGGCCGAGCTTTTCAACAACTCCCCGAGCCAAAAGAGAGCCGGCCTCCGCGGGAGATTTGATCCGGCGGACAGGCTTGGCATCAAAGAAAAACATCGGGCTCGCGGAAATTCGCGGCGGATTTCACTTTATTTCCTCAACCGGCCTTTTGTGCGCGCCAGAGTCTCTGCCTCCTCGGACTTTGCGCCGATTTCTTTTGTCGCCCGGGAATCCCGAGGAAGCGAGCGACGACTTAGGAATACTTTCCCCCCGTTAGACTCTGTATGCCTGCGCCCTTCCGCGGGACTTGTTCCTGTCTTTCCTCTGCTTCTTTGGGCTTCTTACTTTCAGGATGCTGTACTCAGGAGCGCCTTTCGAATGAAAACATTTCCTGCTGTTTGGTATAGAAGGGGAGGCAGGAGGGTTGTTTCTTGCGGTTGGATGCGGCCGGAGCTTGCGAGACTGGTTTTTCCAATTTTTCGACGCCTCTTTTTCGTTCGCAGCTGTTCTGCGCGTCGGTATTGACACGCTTGGGGAGTGAAAATATTGATGACTCTCCATGTTCTTTGTTGATGTAAATTGCGCGCGCATGGGAAATTGAAAAAGTTGGGCGAAACTTGTGTTCTAGTTTTTTAAGTAGAAGCCTGGATTTTATTAAACTGAAATGCCTGAATGGATGTTGAGCTTTCAAAATTGAATATTACAAAGTTATTCAAGTGTAAATTACTCTTATATAACCACTGGCTTCGTGTATCAGTATTAACTATTCCAATCACCAACTATCCATCTCCAATCCTAATCACCGCTTAATAACATCCTAAAAAACCATCCTCATCACAAGACCAACCTCCCTTAACCCACCACCCCACCTCCCAAAGAAAAAAGCTCCGGTCCACTCTCCGCAAGCTCCTCTCAGCATCGCTCGCCGGCCGATATCGATTACAAGCCGGCCGCGCCGCGGCCATGCATCCTCCGCTAAATCAGTAATAGAGCATCGCGCCGGCGAAACGACGTCAGGTAGACACTCTCGCGCGCGGCGCGCGATAGGTAACCGCGTTAACTTTACGCGGCCGCCGCTATCCATCGTCCGTTCGCATGAATATATATTGCGATATTAACCTCGCGAACGGGCGCGCCTTTATGTGCGTGTATATATACGCGAGAGGCAAGGAGAATACGTACGGGGGCCAGAAAGAGGGATGAACTACGTCATGGGCCGCGTCATTAACGTTATGTTAATGTGGCGGCTGACTACTGGCCGGGTTACGATGTTTGCGCGGCTGGGACGTTGAGTTGCGGATGGGCTGCGTGGGTGCTGGATGAGGAGTTTGGAGATTGGCTGGTAAAGGTGATTTGGGGTATGTTGCGCTGGTGGAGTTCGTTTGGAATTTACGTAAAACTGCAGTGAATTTGGAGGGACGCTCAAATATTGATTTTTGGGGAAATTGGATTTAAAAATAAGAGATAGTTTGCGATCGTATACATGGAACTTTATTCAGCTTACGATGTTTACTGTATCCGCTGCGTCCCGAGGGCAAAATACTTGATCAAAACTAAAATCAAAATATAATGAAAATATGAAATAAATTTGAAGGAAATTCAGCGATGCCGGGGAAAAATCTAGTTTAGCGAGACTTTAAAATTTGCTTTTCAAACACCGAAGCAAGCCACTGTCAGTATAGTTACGAAATTAAACACACGAACACGCGCGAGTAATGAAGAAAAACACTTTGATCACTCCATCCGACTTCCCTTTACAATTCCTCGCACGCAACCACCCACACACAGAGCTTCCACATCCACACAAAAGCAAAAAAATGCGGCAAAGCTCCGGCTTTCCTCGCAAGATCCGTCTCCGCCTCTGTTAAATTAGTCGCGCGGTCGGGACGTTCGGAAATGGCGCGCGCGCGAGTGGCTCTCGGTATTTGCATAGGTAATTGGCCGCTGGCCCGTTGTGCGTCTGTGTGTATGTGTCGGTAACTGAATTGGGTTGCTGCCGCGCGGTGATTTGATTTTATTTTTTTCGATCTCGTCTTCCTTTTTTTGCCGCGGCACCTTGATGCCCGACCGATATACGTATTCCAATTTCGCGCGCTTTTTTTTAGCCAGCGGCGCATTGGTCGTCAGCGGGAAACTAGAGTTCGGCGCTGGAGGCTCGCGGATTGTGTGTTTATACACGTGATTGGCCATTCTGCGGGGCTCGCGTACCGTGAAGCGCGGGAATTCCAAAGGCGATTTTTTTTTTGATGACACGTTGCGGGTTTGGGAGCCGGAACAATTTCAATGGGAGTTGATTTAGTAGGTTTGCGAATCAGGGATTTTAGCGTTTTAGTTATAATTAATAAAATTGAATATGTAACTTTTGTGTTACGTGCAAAAAAATTTAAGTGACAAAATCTCAGAATTCAGTCACTATAACGTACATAATCAGTTCTAAGTTAATTCCAAGTGTAATAATACTCTCCTGTGTAAATATTGTAATTATTGTAATAATAAGTGAAAATCCATTTTCTTCTTAATCCGGAAACTATTATTTTATAAAAGATAATTCTTCACATATTATCTGAATAGAACTTGGTACATCTGTAGCTATTTTACTAAAATACTATTGTACTACTACAGCATTTTGGTCAACTTTAAATTAAACTTAATTGTTCAGTGACTAGCTAAATTAACCCAGTTAATTTAGAAACCTACCATACTGCAACTCTGAATTAGGAAGCCTAGCGTAAGTAGTTTTCATAGCTGAAATTACCTGCTTTCTGTTCTGTTCCCACTTGTATCTTACCATGTATAAAAATAAACTGATTAGTGCAGAATATGAATATATTGGTTATTTTATCGATACAGAATCAGTGCGAAAAAATGATAATAAATGTAATTTAAGAGCAAGTAAATCTTGACAATAGAAATTTTTAACAACCGTCTATAAACATATTGCTATTTACATCTATAATAAAAGTACAAAAATATTCAAATTTAATCTACAATCACTCCGCTACAAAAACGTCTATCCTGGTTTTCTAATATTCAGCGCTCAATGTTACTATCCTTTATATTCCATGCAGCCATCTTCATAAGACTTTCATTTGTCCCACTCAAATAAAAAGGCAGATCACTTAAAAAAAATATGTCATCCCAACGTCAATGCAAAACGATTCACCTCCATTCGCTTTTAAGCTCTCCTCATTTTTTCCAGGCGCATAACCCACGGAACACCTGTACGAGCCTGCGCGCGCGCGCGTAATTTTATTAACAAAAAGCGTAAAGGGAAAACGAAGCAGCCCCGGCTCGCACGATGAATTCCATGCAAAAAGCTCCATTTCCTCCTTCGCTCTTCTATCCTAATAAAGAAAAAGTGCGCGAATAAACGTCGCGCGCGCGATCCGAAGAAAGGTGTACGCTTTATGGAAGCCGCTCTCGCTTTCCTCCTCTCTTGTTCATAAAAAGCCGCTCGCGTATATCTCGCCTTCGCGCACACAGAGAGAGGAGAACTGCGCCGAGAGTAATAAGAAAGGGATGAAGAAAAGAGAAGGAGTGCAGCTTGACGAGAGAGCGCACTCGCGCTCAGGATGACAGATACTCGCGTCCCGAGGCTTTTATGGATTCGGAAGGTGTTCTCGGGACGTAATAAAGCGAAACTCGAGGTGAGACTGCAGCCGTGCGTGCGTAAGTTTTTTTTTTTAAGGGGGTGGGCTGCATTGATGAGTGGCGGTGTTAGGGGTTGGATTAATTAGTTTGGAATTGGTTATTAGTAGTGGATGGAAATTTAGTATTTTTATTTGTTCATTGTTAGTGTTTTGTTAAAAGATTTTATTACGGTTTTGAGCGATCGTAGAAAAGATTTTATCGAATTCAATTCCAAGGTGTAGTAATGGCGTTCCGTGTACACACAAGTACGGTCGTAAAGGTTAAAATCGCACGTTTGAAAAATATTACAGAATGTTTATTGTTTATTGTTTTGTTGTTACGTTGCTGCGTTATCAACAACGAATAGCATACCTAGCTAGAAAAAACATAACACGCCCTGGGGTAGCTTGTTTTTAAGAATAGCGTATAAAGTTTATTTAGCCTTGTAACATTGAGGCACAGTTAGCCGCGATAAAAATATTTTTTTAATGAAAGTTTGCTGGAGATCTTTACTGACTTTTTCAAAAATACAAATGTTTTTCATTTACTATATTATTTGTTTTTTAATTTTCTTTCTAACTTTTTTTTCCAACGCCCGAAAAATATTAAATCAAACAAATTTTTCTACCGAATAAATCGTTTTACATTTTTGAAACTTTAATCTGATTAAAATAAAGTAGAAAATGAGTTTTCGTTATTTAGCATACCTGCTATATAATTAAAGCTAGAGGGTTGTTACAAAATTGATAAACAAGAGAGCGTGTGTGTTATAATAGTATTATAGATTCATTGTCAGTTAAAATTTATTTATACAAAACTGTGAATATCAAGCATTAAAAGTAATAATTCATCCGTGCAACATTACTAGTTTACTAAAATTTGTAATAATATTGTAAAAAAATTATATTACATTGATAAATTTATTAATTCAAAATTTCGATTTCCGTTTCCGCCACCCTTTCAAATTTCACAAACTTTCAAGAAACACATTTCAAGTATTAAATTCTCTCCGAGAAATCAAAAAACATTGAGAAATTGTTTCCCTCTGTAATTTTGTATTTTCCATTCGACGTGCACCTCGAAATATATTGAAAATATCAAAGTTTAAAAATGTCTCGGTTACTGCGCCGTCACCCGGTTCGGATATAAAATAGTGTATAAGGAAAAGGAGCGCCGCCCGACGAGATGTTGAAGAACGCGCGGAATCGCTTCAGCAGCATAAATGAATGTGTCGAGCACGACGGGCGACAAGCTGACGTATACGTACGGCCCGCGCAGCGCGAGGGGCAAAATGAGAAGCACATGCTTAAACTATTCATACTTTCTTCGCCGAGTTTTATATAAACGGCCCCGCGCTCTCGAGTGTTTCTAAACAGTTATTTAGAAAAGTGCTGAATAGTGGCGAGCTGAAATGTTGTGATATTGTAGCAATTGTGAGGCTTGGTATTGTAATTTCCTTGTTGGTGCTTTTTATTGTTTTTTTCTTTTATTGTACGTGAGTAATAAATACGTAGATTATTTAATTGGATTTTTGCATTAATGATTAAAAACTTCCAAATCTGGGGAATGTTAATAATGAATGCGGAGCATCGAATAATTAATGTTTTTCATACATAAATTATCCAATAAATTTTAAATAACGAATCGTTTTATGCTGTACATTAAAGCAGGTTACAATTTTGCTCCGTACACTTTGTAATGTTTATACATTACATATGATAATTAGGAAGCGGGATTCTCTTTGCAAGAGAAAGCTGTAAACACAAAATTTAATTGACACAAGCCGCGAGCTACATTAAAATTGCAAGTACTAAAATTTTCTAACAAAATCCAACACTGAATCAAGTTATAAAATCAAAACAAACAAAACCTCAAAAACTACCCACCTATTCATCTCCAAAAATCCGCGATCCAATTCACATACTCAGATCGAAAAATCTCGTGCAACCCTCGCACAATCCATTCCCCAAAACCAAATCCCAGCCCAGAAATCTCAGAGCCCTACTCCCCAGCATTGTAGACCTTGCGAACCTTCCGCACCTTCTCACGCAGGGCCGCAGATCGCTCGGAGATACAGCTCTCTCTCGCGAGAATAATCGCACTTGCGGCGCGCGCTCGGTCCGGCGAACAATCGACGCTCGCCTTTGATTCGAGGCGCAAAGAATGGGAGAGCGAAAATAAGCTCGGGGGCGGGGGGCTTTCTTTGTCGCGTGACTAATTGAAGCGATAAACAACTCGGAGAAAAAAAGGAACGATCTTGGTGTACTTGTTTTGTTTTTGGGCTTAGCTGGACGGGTTGGCTTTGTGCGCGGGCTGGGATCTTGAGAGAGAGGTTTTCCAGATAATTATCGGGCGCTTTTACGCGCGCGTGCTTTTGATTTATGCCTTTTGCCGGGACGCCTGTGGTATGCGAAGTGCCGCGGCGAATTTCGTTACGAGGCGTTACTTAAAAATTGTTGTGCAACGTTTCTTATTGAGGCTTTTGCCTTTTGAGATTGGTGCTTTGGTTGAAACGAGGTTTGTTTAATTTGGTGAAGATGCATTTTGAAATTTGTTTGAAAGTTTGTTTTATTTTTGTGATTGCGTTATTTCAAAATAGATTCCTTTTTAAAAAATTGATATTAAATTTTTTTTAGTAATTTATTAAATAATTTTATAAAAGTGATAAACTTTAATAAAGGGCTTGATACTTAAGAAGTTTAGTTGTTCGAAATCAACTTAGCAACTTGTTTGGAACGTGGAACCATAGTTTCTCGTGGAATTATTTTCTAGTATAACGTTGTGAAAGTAAAAAAATTCAAACATGAAATATTACACGGTCGAGTGAAGAAATAGTTTACAAGTTTTGAAGGGAAGTTTATCATATACAAAGTGCATTTTTTCTAAATTACAAAACTTTATCTTTTTTAATAAATAAACATATGTCTAGAAATTCAACAAACTACATTCACCTTCCAACTCACAACAGAAGCAACACACAAAGTATACACAAAACTTAAATCCAAAATATCTCGCCTTAACCCCGCACCCGCGAAAAACATGTTTTCGCGCACCTCGCACATTTCCAAAACCCCGGAGTCACACCAAAGAGTCAAGCCCTGAAACTAAGAGCAGGGCGTGCTCTGCAAACTACCCAGTTTTTCCCCAGCCTCGCACAACAGCAGACTCTCTATCCGTCGAACCTACGTAAATCTCGACGCCTTTTTTGCCCCCCTTCGCGCAATCGCGTTCAGGTGTGCGTATAACCGGGGCGAAGTCCTCGGGTAATGCTCTCTGTCTCTCTCGCAGCGAATAATCAATGCGTCCCATTGTGCCCGGGGCGGAGCTCCGCCGCCGCCGCATCCGAGATAAATGCGCGCAAGGCGAGCGCTTTGCCTCTGTCTCTCTCTCTCCGGCTTCTCTGTTCTGGTTCTTTGGTCTGGCTGCGATTCGCAAGCGACGCCGCGGCGAAGTGTTTTGCGCGCTTATCGAAATTCGATTTCGAGGTTTGACGAGGGATTGTTTAACGGGTTGTTTATTCTGGGAGATGCGATACGGAGTTTTTAGATGGGGAGGGCTTGGAGAGGATGGTTTAATTTGCGGTGAATGGGGACGGGTTAGTGTAAAGTAGTTTTCGATTCGGAAGGTTTTGATTGTTGTTGGGAGAATAATTGTAAAATCGATGGTGTCTGTTTTTCGATGACGGCTCGCCGTAACGTTTATTATTGCAAATTTACAATATGAATAAATGAATAAACATGAAATCAATCAATTCATAGACAATGGCTAATGCATTCCGCTAAATAACTCGAGCTAATAACGAAATCATTTGTCAATCGTAATTAACATTCTAGCATCCGGCAAATTCTCCCGCAGATATAAATTTCAAACAAGCAAATTTAGCAATCTATTTCAAGGGAGCCGGAAATAACTAAATAAAGAAAAAAAATTCAAAGCGAGAGAGACTTTGGTGACACACGGCTGTGCTCCGTTGCGGAACGTGCTCTCGCGATTTCCTTGACAGGCTGACTTGCCGCCTTTGTGGTTCCTTGACGTCCCGGGGCTTGATTTTTCTCAATTGCGCCGCGTATAATATAATGATGCAAGATTTATTTCCTGGCCATTTATAATTCACAATTGAAGATAATAAATTTTAGTGATTTATTATGCAAACGCTCGTGCCAAATTTTATTAAGAACTTTATTTAACCAAATTTATGCATGCATTCGAATGTTTTACCGAATTCTCTAAAATAATACGAGTTTCATTTTTGTTTCAGGTAAGTTGATCTTCGAGTTTCTAAGCTAATAGCGCGGCGTGGGTGAGTTTACCAAAAAGGACGTAGATAACTTACAGAGCGATAAAAACCCCCAATATTCCTCACGCCTGAAACCGAGCGAAAAATCGTTCAAACCCCAATTTATCACGCATAATCTACATGATTCACGCCTAGTAAATCACCGGCTTTCATTAAAAACCAAATGAGATGCATCTCATCAAGCCCCAAGTAGCCCATCCGGCCGCGAAAATTTACGGAATCCCCGACACATTGTCTTACCGCCAATAAATAAATCATCTGCCGAAAATCCTCCTCGAAGCATCTTGCCTCCGCCTCGGCAGAATCGTTCAGAAATTTACGATAAAAAGCTTCGAGTCTCGCAGGATATATAGGCCGGCGCGACCTTTATTATCCTCGGCGCACGGGTGAGGTCAGCATTATGCGGAGAAATACGCGCGAGTCAGAAAGAGAGAGAGAGAGTCCCGCAGCATCGAGGCAAGATTTAGGGTCCGTTCTTTGGAATCCAGCGCATTATGGGCCGGGTTAATATTGGTTGGACGAGGGCGAGGTTATAGTTGTCGGAGGCATTCTTCTTCTTCTCGTTCGCAGGTGTCTTCTTTTTGCCGCGTTAAAAGTTCGCTCTCGTTTACGGCGAGTCTTAAATTTCGAGCTTTCGCGGCTGTTGGTGGGACGGTCGGAGTGGTGGATGGGTTGAGATTCTGGAATTATGAGGACAAGAGCTGATGGGGAACGATATTTCATGTTTTAGATATGTATTCAAACTTTGTTACGGTGCGCGATTTATGGAGGAATGTTTTAAATTGTATCAGAGGTTGATATGTTTGTAAACATCACTGTATATAAAAAGATTATGTGATAATACGGTTTGTTGAATTTTAGCGACCATGCGGTAATTCTAATTTTCTAAAGTTCAAATGATCAAAAGATATCACCCTTCTCATTCTTGGCAAAAAAAAGATGAACTCACCGCGAATCCTATAAAAGCAGTTTATCACATCAAAGTACAGCCAACACAGGCCATCAAACAACTTTACCAATGTTCACATTAGCGCGCAGCCGAAACCGCGCGACCTTAACAGCGCACGCTCGCGTCGTACACCTCTGCAAACCAGCTCCTCTAAAGCCTTTAAATGATCAATCCTGCCAAAACTTGGATACTACAAGCCCACCCCTACCTCCCTCTCCTCGGTGTTTTGGATCCCCGAAACGAAAACAGGATTTCGCACTCTCTGGCGCGGCCTTATTTACACTCCATGAAACTGCAGTTCCACCGGTATGAATCGCGCTCCCTCCCTACAGGCGCGCGCCAGTGCATCGGCAGACAATTTTGCAACTCGCGTATATAACTGCGTTAGCTCGTGACCTGCTTCCTAGGATAGCTCGAGCGGGTGGGGACGATAATAATAAAGATTAAACGCGGGAGGAGGAGAAGAAGAGCACGCGACGAATGGAGTAGGTATGTGCGCTCCGGGGCGATAAAGGACACGTGCGCCGCTCGAGTGTGTAATGGCGATTCGATGTCGCTGCAAGAGCGCGGAATAGCCGAGCGTTTTTGGTTTTTGCGACTGACGAGGGAATTGCCCTGCTCTAGCGGAGGAACGACTCGTCTAATCGACGATTTTTTTTATCTACGAAGAGCTGCTGCTGCTATGCAGCGAGCCGAGAATTCCGATGGGAAGTGCGACGATCGCCTGTTTTATCGAGGGCGAATGAATAGTTTCGTTTTCAATGAACCATTCGAATAGTCGGAGTGTGGATGAGACCGTTTCCTGTTACTGGTACGGTATTCGAAACTTTTTATGGTTGGTGCTTGCAACATGTCGAGTGAACGAGCTAATGAATATGTTATTGTATAGATGACTGAATTCTAATTGACGCTTTCAGTTTATTTTAACTTTGGATGAAATCGTGAAATAAATTCATAGAAGAAAGAAATCTGATCAGAATTTACCTTGTTCCCAAATTGTGTTTGGAATATCAAAATATCTGGCTGAAAGGGCAGGATATCGATTTTTCAATGAGATCAGTCGATGATTTGCTGGACCTATAAAAGTTTGACTATCTCGTCGGCCATTCGCGTGAATTTCTTTTCAGTCGGAACGAAAAACGAATTTGTGCCCTGCAGCATTCATACCCTACCTACGGCATATCTATACCCGGCTATTTTTCGGGTCACCGTTTCTGAATTTGAATTCGCAATATAAATCGTTCTTACAGATTTGGAGATTTCGAATATGTCCGATCTAAAGCTCAGCGGATTCATCCCAATTACAATGGAGCTTTGACAGTAAAAACGGTATAGAATTCAAAGTATAGTAAAAAATAATCTTTCAAATCAAAGCTTCAATATAATCACCCCTCAAACGCCATAAAGCGACCCAGCTCTCCAAAACCCATCACCAAACTACATTCCCCCAACTAAGAAGAGCATCCGGCCGATCAAAAGCAAATGCCCAAACTCGAAAATCGAATCGCAACTCCGCCTTTAACTCGATCCTCTCTCAGCGAAGCCAGGAGCATGCCGGCGCATCCGGCGGGCCTTGATTAACCCACCGGTACAGAACGGATATCGCCGTGAACACACAGACTGCGGAGCGTGCAGCCATTCTCCTAGCCGATCTGCAGAGTCAACGTCCTAACGAGCTAAGTGGTTTGTTCGCTCAACATGGCCGGACGGACGCGCGTACTCCCGCGGGCAGCTGTACTCTCCAGACTTGCAGCGCCACACGAACACGTACGCTTACACGGCGACTTATTTTCCCCGCGAGCCCGGAGGCTTCACTTGACCCACTTTTCCGCGGACGCAAATTCTCCGGGCTTCTCTTTATCCTCTGCCTTTTTCCCGCTTTTGCATCCTTTGTTTTCCGAGGAGGAGGAAGGGTATATGCGTGGAAGTTATATCGATAGTTCGACGCTTCGCGAAGTGAACTGTCGGCGCTTGTTGTCGTTTCTGCTGAGATTTGTGGAGCGATTTAGTTTGAGGTTGATGGCTCCGACTTGATAGCGAGTGCGATTCCAAGCGGGATAAGAGATCAATGGAACGGTACAGAGCGGAGTTAAGAGATAAATTGAACGAAGGTATTTTTTCAATTGCCGCTGATAAAATACTGAGAACTGAACTATGGTTTGTTTAAATTGATTAGTTTTATTATTATGAAATTGGTAATTTCATTGATTGTGCAATTTTTTATTTTTATTATAAATAATGAGTTATTGAGAACTAATGTAGACTTTGAATATCACAATACCATCAATATTTTTTAAAAACACATACCTCTGATAATATATAACGTTTTTTAAATATAAAAATCTATAAAAGCCAAAATAATAATCCAGTTTCATCCGTGGAATTTGTGATCTTGTAATCTTTAGAGAAGGCAATTCTGTACAGCGCAGGTAATAGTACTGTAACGACGTGCAACAGAACTTGTAATTAGGTCAGTACCTGAGCCAAGTAACTAATAGCCAACTAACTTCGTCAATATTTGCAGTAAAGAACCTTTCCCATCGAATACCAATAACCAAATAATTTATCTTTTACAAAGAATGTTAGATATAGTTAAGGAATTTAGCGATATTTTATATTTGAAATAACGAGTATTGATTAAATTTTCAAACTCACAGAACTGCGTACAAACAATATGTTATATCATAAATTTCTGCTGCAGCAATAAATTCATCCTTACACTCTCATAAAACGAATTAACTTGTTATACATTAATTTCACGTCAAATAGTATAATATTGAAAATAGAGAATGATACATTCACCATCTGTCCGACATATAAATCCACCGATTCACCCGAAAGATAAATCACACTCCAAATTACAGTTCAAAACGCGAACACCAAATTCCTGCATTTATGATTTGCAGTTCTCATCCGGCGACAACAAGACGATAACGTTCAATTACATCTCTCCCACCTCCGCTTCCTCCCTTGATTTACCAAATCGCCCCAGAAATCTCTGAGCCCCAAAATAATCAACGGCCATTCGCCGGTCGAATTGCGACTTAATCAATTCGTGGATTCTCTGCCGGCGCGGCGCGATTTAGTTCGCCCGTAAGTTCGATCCGTGTAATCGGGAAAGCTGTCAGTAAGGCCAAGGACTTGGGCGCCGAGTCGTGCAAGTGGGGAAACTTTCCGGTGCATTTACTAGTTTCCCCGGGACTTTTCGACTTTCTTCCTTCCTAGCTCTGCCCGTTCGATCCCCCTTCTTTTTTTTTCGCTCGCTTCCTATTCAACCCCACAGCCGATTCACTTACAGCCAAGTTTTATTCGCTGGCAAAGTTACGGTGTCACGCTGCTACTCGGTCGATTATGCAACCTTTCTCTCTCGCTCGCCGTACTTTTTCCGCTTTCTCCTTTTTATTGTTGCAACTTGGCCTTCTGTCTTCTTCTACGATTCTTTCACTGTTATTCTTGCCGCTCCGATGATTTCTTCTTCTATTATTTTTACTTTTTTTTCTTTTGGTGATCGTTTTGATTTTGTTCTTTTTTAAGAATGGTTTTTACTTTATTGGATTTCATGGTACATGTCTCATTTTGGGTTTCATTATTATTAACAACTGATTTTAGCGGCAGTATCGATTGACAAAATACAGTTTCGATATAAAGTATTCGTATTCAATTTACTGTTTTATTTAATAATTCTATTACAGAATTGAGTTTGAGCTCGTTTGTTTAAATAAGAATGATAAAATCAGCTATATTAAGATTTGTAAAATCTGTCTATTTCTACTAAAGTCGTACCTTTCTTACTTCTTTTAATAAAGAAAGAACTGGGTTTGAAAACTTTAGCGGACATTGTCATTTTCCTTTCTGATAAGGAGGTCAAAATTTTTTTCAATCATACTTCTCCCTTAACTTTTCAACAATATTCAAATTAAGAATATCCAACTTTTATCAATTTCCTCTGAAATTCTTTTCAAAATTACATCATTTCTCAACGCTTTATCTAGACAACCAAAATATAACACTCTCCCATCCCACCTATCCAAACAAACCAAACACAACGTTAATTTATTCAGCACCGTCAAAACAGGATATCCTCCCCCCACTCCTCCGCCATCACCTCCCTTTTTAACCCTGCACACACTCGCGTCAAAGCAGCCCTCGAACGCCGCGCGGACTAAGCAATTTTACAAACAATCAAGTCGCGGTAACGACTCTCTTCCTTTCTCCCTGGCTCTCGCGCGGTAGCCTGCGCCCCGGCATTGTGCTACTGCAGTGTTAATGCGCTCCGCCGCGCCGCCATAATAACTCGCTCGTCGCGGCCGTTATTATGCCCCGAGTTTTGCGCTCGCCGCGCCGTTTTATTAACATTCAAGAGTCGTTGCCTCGCGCGCAGTTAAGGGCCCAAGTTTTCCGAAAGTCGTTGTCCCTTCGGGTTATCGGCTCGTGGAGAGAGTGGCCCTTTTGCTCTCTTTTAGCTGAGCTTTGGGTGGGCGGGGGGAGGAGAGAGGTAAAAGTTGGCTGACGACGGCGAGACTAGGTTCGATATGGCTCAATCTGTTGGGTATTGAGATAAATGCGTTGAACTAGGATTTTGTAATAAATGTATTTGAGGATTTTTTCGATGGTTTTTTTTAAAGGCATTTGTGGTTGTTTTTAAGTTATTAAAAGAATTTCATGCTCTGACAAAATTAAGCTTGGCATTCATTAAATGTTCAGTTTATAAAACGCAGCGCGCAACAATTAACAACAAAGTTCTCGCAAAAGACACTTCTTACGCAATTAGCCACGGAATTACTTATTAAATGCGAGAAAGGAAGAATAAACAAGAAAAGTTCACGAAGAGTGTCACTTTAGCTCGCTGCATCATCCTATATACAGCTCGCGTGGAAAAGTAAAAAGAAATTAAGTCAGACACCTGGTAAACAGTGCGTGGCTCATTTCCTCATTTCCTTGGCGAGTAAACTTTTTATTGCACAATAAATACATTACGTCTGCGCGAGTCTTCGTCGTAAAAAAGTTTAGCCCAGTTAACCTCACGGTATTACTTGCGCCTGCGCTCTTGTTCCTCTCCCTGCTTCTTCGTGAGCTGCTTTTTCCCTTCCTTTAATTCTAGAGAAGAAAAGGAATCTCGCCTTTGAGAAAGAATCGTAATATTTTAATGCCGGACTTTAAATCTTGTAATTCTTTACGAATGAAGCGTAGGTGAGGTTTTAGCGGTGACGTGAATGCTAAAGTTCATGAGAATAGGAGAAGGAATACGGCTTGTTGTTACATAAGTGCGCTTGAAATCCACTGAAAAGGAAACTTTTTAAGCGGCTGTCTAAGGTTAAGATAGATCGTAAAAGATCGTGCCATAAAAAAATTCGGAATAAAACTGATTAAAATATGTTTTTCTTACAATAGGTGTATAGTAACTGAAGAAAAAAAGAACACCCTAATGAAACCATTAACCCAAATTCATTACCCTTTCAAAAAGAAGCAATCAAAAATTCCAATCCCATTCCAATAAACACCCACCCGAATCTCTTCCCCGACTTCCATTGTCAACATAATAGACCTTCCCACCACAACTTAAAAAAACTCGCCCGCTTACCAAAGCGCAACTAGCAACACGCGTTTTCTTTTTCATCGCGCAAAGAAAAAAAAAAGGCGCGAGATTTACGAGTAGCCTTAAGCTGTAAACGGCCAGAAGTTTTGCGCTGCAGCCGCGAGCGGACGACGACTGGCTCCTAGCTGCACATAACCGGACCCCGGCTTTTTTCGCTAAGCTTGCGACTTTGCCCGAACCTGCGTTGCATAACGAGGCCGCAGTGGAAAACGAGAGCTCGTGTTCAGAATTGCGAGCTGTGCGCGCGGGGGCCGCTCAAAAACTGCAGCTGCTGACGAAGTTCTCTTTTTTTCGGGACTATAGCTCGCCTTTGCCGTTCGCGCTTTTCTCGCTGGTGTAGGTGGCGGAAGGTAAGCTTTTTTCGAAACGGAGAAATATTGAAAATTTTCCCGTTCGGATGGCTGGCAAGATTGAGATGTCAGACTTGCTGAGTTGAATTGAAGGGCTCAGTGGGAGGGACGCATTAAAACTTTCGATGCCGGGCGTTTCAATTCGAATTGTAATAAAATCATTTTAAATTTACATTTTCTGTTCCCAGTACTAGTGTTATTGAAATTTTAGTTAGCGGTAAAGCTTTATAATAGGATTATATTCATTATTAGAAGCAGTTAATGCTTCATTATGAACAATTATAGTATACAAAAAAACAGAATGTAAAAAAAAAAAAATAATGAAAAATAATAATTGAACCATACCACAATCTTCTCCTAAATCGACTAAAGAACTAAAAAACCCCTCCCGATTCCCCACATTAATAAATAACCGCATCAATCAACCCATCCAATCCATCATCTTCCCCAAACCTGCCCCCCCCCCTCCTCAACTCTTCCCATCGTCTCTCTTAACTCCTCGGCATCCTCTCTCCAGACTCTCTCGGCTACCACGCGGCTGGCTCCTGACGTTAAAGAGCAACAAAAAGCGATTACGTCGACGTCTGCGGGACACAGTCGACGCTCCGAGCGCGAGCTCTCAGAGAGGAAGGCCACCGTCGCGCAACTAACTTTCCGCAACTTGCCCCAACGAGTAAATAACGCGGCCTCTATACACCTACAGAGCTTCCTGCCTCTCTCCCCTTGGCCTTCGGGCCAGTTTGCTCTTTGCACACGCGGAGCGAGTTCTGGGTCAGCCTGGCCGCACCTCCCCCGCACTTTTCGCCCGCTACTTTGTGCTTTAATAAACGCGCGCTGGTGTAATAAGTTGCGCGGGGGGTTATACTTTCGGCGCTAATGACGACTTCCCGCTCGGGCGGTTATATAAGTCGCTGGTTTGCGGGGGATACGGCCGGGGCGAAGGAAAATTGTGCCCCGCTTAAATTTGTTGTGCGCGGCTAATTTAAAGTTTTTTCCGCTGTGGGGAGCTGGGGGTGCGTGCACCTGGGTATATGTTCGCCCCAGCTTTGAAAGTTGTAGTTCCGGTAATGCGCGAAGTGGGCAGCGTTCACGCGATTTGCTGCTAAGGAATGGAAAGTGCTAAACTATTTGTGGGAGTTTTTTTTTGCTTGGGAGTTTGTTAAGTAGTATTGCGGTCAGGAACGATAATTTAGAGCTTTAATATGCTTCTTTGATATACGAGGATCGAATGCGTGGTTATAGTAGACTGAGAGAAGAATATTTCGAAAAATTACAATATTGATTAGCAAAACTACCATAGATTGTAAAAATTACTATGTTTTATAGGAAATTTTATAACATGTGTCGAAAATTTGTCTTCAGATATAGTAAAATTTCCTACATAATTCAGTAATTTTTTGGATTTTCACAAGCTGTAACAGCCTTACTGACTAGTATTGATATTATTCCACAGACTCTTCTCTCACAGTACAAGGAATCTTTCACGGTACAAGCATCCGTATCTCCCAGTCTACAATTGAATTAAAATTCCCAAACACAATCCCCTCAAACGGTCCTCATTGTTTACTTATTACCCCCACACCCCCACGAAAATAAGCTTCGCACCGCGTGACGATGAAAGCCTCTCTCCCAACCATCTCGAAGCCACAATGTAACATTAATGCCACAATAGGTGTCGGGTTTACCATCAACATCTCCAGCCCTCGCGCCATTCAGATCGGCTAATAATACCGCAAACTTCATTTGGTAACGCGCCGTGACTCGAGAGGGGACACGTCTGCTCGCGGAAAAGACGAGGGTCTCCGAGAAGCGCGCACGGCTATACGCGATATCAGCGGCCGAGGCATTGTGCGTAAGCGCCCCGACTATTATACGCGTCTAGGAGCGAGCGAGCCTGGCTTTGTGAAGTTCGCGGCTCGGTAACGCGTTTAGCGAGCGCGCAAGTGTGTGTAAGACGCCGCGGGACGACTGCGCAAGCGGGGATTTGCAGCGGATGTATGTACGAGGAGCTGAGCACGAATAATGGATGAAAGCGAGGCGAGGGTCGAGGCCTTTCCTAGGAACGGCCTTGTACTTTCGGTTTCGGTTGCGTGGTTTTTCGTTTTTTTTTTGGGGGGGTTGGGGATTTTTTTTTAAGTATTGGTTCGCGGAATGTTTGTGGGGTCAGGTTCGTAGAATGGAATTTGCTGTGGTGACCGTAAAGTTATGTGATTAGGTCCAGGCCGTGTATAGAATTGTTGGTTGTATATGCGCGGGCTTTTCTGTAAAATTTATTTTGCTCCGACATTCTGTACAGGTAATAGGCACATTCAAGCTTTTTATACAGTGACTAAAGTAATAATTCTAATCGAAGTCATTATAAGTATTTGGGCTAATATATTGAATAATCATGATTATTCTAACTGATTGATTCGATTCCCCTAAGTAATTCGATCTTAACTAGCTATACCAGTTTTCTCTCTATTCATACTCTTTTTTAACTTATAATTTTGTTGATTTTTTGATTCCGCGTTTTTTCCTCTCGCAGACTCCATTTTACTGCTAAAATCTCGAGAGAGCCTTTTAAAATTGCAAACTTTTTTATTTCCGCTTCCAATTGTGAGCTCTCCGCATGTCTGACTAGTTTTCAGAATCAACAAATTACAGACTCACAGTGCGAAATCTTGTTACTAGGCAACGCTTTTTCATCGTGCAAGCATACGAATGATTCTTCGATTGTACGAAAGTGCAGATAAATTGGGGAGTTTTAATTTCTTGTTAATAGGGTTAATCAACATATCAGAAAAGAAATTTAATTAAAATAAATAGGTTAAATGTATTAAGGTCCTAAAAAGGTACTATTTAAAATTTAACTAATTACCACAATTATATTAATAATAAGCTAACGGATTAAGACTTATTCAGGGCAATCCTCAATTTACACCGCCTTTTTATTTAATTACACTTAATTGATTCAATACCAAAAATAAAACGTTACACATAACACTACTTTCACCAATTCAACCCTAAACTTCCCCCAACAATTTCACCACCCAAACCAAAAAACGCAAAGATCGATTTATTCATAATGCGCGAAGCAACACCTGTTACAATTCCACAGCCACAGACGGGCGTAAATAACACTAATTTTTCATAAGCGTCAGAGCCAAAGCGCCTGCCGGGCGCGCGCAGCTGATATCGCATATATATACAGCAGCGGTCCGCAGCAGCGCAGAGACGACGCGAGCTTGCGCGCGCTGCAGCCGGCGCTATAAATTGCGATTCCCCACGGGAAACACAGCTCCTCGCCAAACGCACGCGCGCAGCACACACGCTGCACATACAGGTAGTATCTGCAGGCGCTCTCTCTGCTGCCGGCGACTTCCAGGCGATATGGCAGGATGTTGATATGGGAGCTGGATGCCGAAAAGTGGAACGCGAGGGGGAGGGTTTGGTGGTGGGAGGAGGTTATTGGGTTTTGAAGGGAGGTTGGTTGGCTTTTTATTAGGGTGGTTTCTAGTGAAAATTTTATTGTTATTTTCTTTAGGCAGTAGTGAGTGATTTTATGTGAGCCCAGGCATCTGCAAAAAGTAACAAGATTTCTGATAGGCTTTGAATTTTTAATAATTTTTATCTATTGTTTTCAAAACAAGACTGATATTGCTAAATTTTTTAATGAATATTTTTTAATTTAAAATTTTTTATTTAAAGAAGCCATAACATATATTAATATCTCATAATACTTTAAATAACTGTACAGAAAGAATTATTAAAAATTATTGTTTTATTATTCATGAAAGCTAAAAGTATGACTGGAAATTTAAAATCAATTCTTTAGAATTTTTTAATACAATAAGCGAGGAAGTTGAAAGCCTTTTATTCATCAAATGAATTATTAAGTATTTTTATTGTCAAGGGGATCGAAGCCCTCCTCGCTTATTACCTACCTCGGCATTAGTTGCCGCTCTCTTCTTTTTCTCCCCCACAACTTGCGGAGCTTGTACTGTTATCGGCAGGAGGAGTGTTTTAGGAAAGCTTGAGGGAGAACATTATTTAATTACACAAAGGATTTTTTCCCTGGAACCGTTGTCTCTTAGAAGAAATATTATATTTTATTCAGCGGTTTCCTGCTATTATTTGTAGCTTTATATCTTTATCGATTTTCTTTTTTCCATATACATTTTTATTATTAGTTTTTTCTTTATATCCGTGCTTTTAATATTTAAAAAATACAATAAAGCAGTTTTGAAAATAAATTTTATTTTACAAGTGTTTTTTCTTTTATTGCTGTTTATTCAGAAACCATAAAAAAAGTTTTAATAAATTACATTTATCAAATAAAAGTGACAAGCCCAATGGCCCTTTCAAAAAACTCGCTCATTGAATGACATTATTAACCAGTCTCATCTCCACAACGAACTCCTCGCTCATAACCACGTCGCTAACCAGCCAAAAACTTATCAAGATTCTTATCAACCCAAAGCCCACTATCTTATTACACCTAAAAACTCGCGTCCCGGCGATCAAAAGCAATCACCTCGGTCCCTACTCAAACCCTCCTCAAAAACAAAAAGAAAGGACCAAAAAAAGCACCTCTCCGTCGTCCACGACAACATTACGAGCTTGCTCTTACCGGGGAAAGATCGCCCGTGAAAGAGAATCTCTCTCCCTCTCTCTCTCTCCATCGGAGCGACCTTGCTCCGGTGTCGAGTATCGCCGCGTCGCGTGCTGGCCGCGCACAATATACGTAAAACGCGGAGGGCAGGAAAAAAATGCAAAACGGTAGCGTTTGGGGCACAGGAGCGCGCGCCGGCCGCGTGAGAAAGGGGAACCCGATGACGCGCGCCTGCCGGTTTCATATTTCGCGCGCCGGAGTGCATCCATCGAGTGCACATGTATCTGCCTGCACAATGCGCGAGTTTGCGCTTCGAAGGGGGGAGACTGCGAGCCTGATTGATTCCGGTGCGTGGGCGATTTTTTTGGTTTCTTTTTTTTCAAGGGAGGGGGGGGTTGTTTGGGTTTTGCGTTGGTGTGGAATTTGGGGAGCGCTGAGTTATGTATTGGTGGGTGGATATGTTGATGTGTTGGTGGGAATACATTAGCTATCGAGGGAAAAAAATAAAGGATTGAATGCAGGTTTGGTTAAAGGTTTTCTCTCGGTAGGATCGCGTAATCGATAGGTCAGTTTAACTTGAGGATTGCATTCTGGAAGCCGTACGATTCTTTTTTTAATTTTTCCATCTGTCGTTAATTGTTGTTTTGATTATTACTAAATTAATTAATTCAAGAACTTGATGGAATTTAGTAAATATATATTCAAAACGTTAAATAAATATTGAAAATTATAAAAATTCTATTTATTTTTGAACAATCTATAATAATAAATGTCGGCAAAGTAAGAACTTTGCCAATATTATCCATCGTTTATTTTCTCCATAAAATTGACAAAGACGCTACATCAAACGTAATCAAAAGCTCAACTTCTTTTTCACCACAAGCTCATTAATTAATACCTCAATACAGCAAATCGTCAAACTTTCCCCAAAAAAACCCTCATAATTACCTTCTCCACCATATTCCATCCAGGATATCCGCATAATCCACGTGGCGCGCCCACGCAAAGACGAGCCATTGTGTGAGCGCGATGACAAATTGCCCGGCTCTCTCGCCCAGAAGCTCGCTCACAGAAAAGAGAAAAAAACGAAAAAAACCGTCGCTCGCGAAAAGGAATAGCCCGAGCGAAAGAAAAAAAAGCCGGGTTTACTCGGGGCCAAAGGCGTAAACGCTAGTCCCGCGGTGCGAGCGACGCTCGATCAATCACCGGCCAATATTTATTTATGGGAAAGCGCCGCCGGAAAAGCGTCCCTCCAAGGATACAGCCGGCCCGTAAGGGATAAGGCCGCGCCTCGGTTTATCGCGCCTGTGTGGATGTGTATAGTAGAGTCGACGCGCGCGCGGAGAGACGGAGGTATGTAATTGAAGGATCATTTTTCAATGCGCTTTTCCTTGCGCGGGAGGTAGACGGTTTTGCGGGCGCGTTTGTCGGGGTCTAGTCAACGTTTACGATTGATGCGCGCTGGATGCGAATTCGATCGGTTACCGATAAGTGCCAGGGTTTATTTTGCGATTGGGGATTTTGAATGGGGGTTTGGGGTGGTTTGATGTTACTGAACTCGCTTCGTGTTGATTTGATCAATATGTTTTAATTTATGTTTCAATATTTATGGAATGAAAATTCAGATTAAATGTGTATTTAAAATTTTCTTCTTTATTTTTGTAACAAATTGAAATACATTATTGTTTTATTTTCGTACAGTTCGAAAATCAAGAAAAATAGGGGTACGTTTATATTCTATTGAGTGTGGCAATGCTGTGCGCGCTGCGGAGCTCGTAAGTTTCGGCAGCGGAGAGTCGCTGTTCTACGCGAAAGTCACGTGTTTCGGTGGCGAAGCTCTGCTAAACATTTAATAGCTGTGATTTCTTTCGTCGAAAGAAAAATCAGTTTTGCTCGGTTTCGTGCGCGGAATTCTAAGTTTGTCCCACTGCGATCAACAACGCGTGAGTGCTGGTTTTATAACTTTGAAGGATATTTCGAATTTTCTGAATGCATCTTCATCTGTCAATATTTGGATTTAAATAATATTGATTAAACAACTGTACAATATATTTAAAAATTGATGGGTTTAATGAATTCGATTTTCGAATTAATATAATCAGTTTTGAGTGCATAAATATATTCATATATGTGTAAGATACAATAATATAATGTACATATAAAGATAAAATGAAAGTAAATTTAGCTTACGCATTTTAGCCTGTTGTAATATTTTAATAAATGCATGCGTAACTGATATGTTACAATGTATGAAAAAAGTAAATATTTTGATAAATAAGGTAAATTAAATTATTGATTTAATTGAATTCTTGCGGTTTTTTACATAATTAATAATACTTTTAACTTAATTAATGTATATATATATGTAAAAGTGTATATATATGAAAAGTAAACAACACGAGCGAGCTTATTTTACAATATTTTTGTTTACCTTAATTATTACGTAAAACCACTGAATGATAAATTTATTTCCGAAAATCTACATTTATAATTAAAATCAAATATACACTTAAACAAGTTAATTATTGCGAACAAACGTATATTAAACTCGATAAAGATATTCAATACAAAAATTCAAGAAATAATTTCAAACGTATACAGAGCATCAATCAGACACATACTAATTTACATTTTACTCCATGGCAATTATTTATCAATAATTATTAATTAAAAATTCCTATCATTAAAAACGCCATAAAACACCATCACTCCAGCTCTAACCAACTTAAACCCAAACCCTCTATTCGACTCCACTCTGGCGCAGTGTCCCCTCTAAGTCGGCCCAGGATCGAGTCCCGTTTAATAACGCGATAACGTATCAATTTCGCGCGAACGCTGACCCGAAAGCCCGCCACGGCCGTGGCCCGCGCAAAATAGTCGCCGGGATAATTAATGCCGAGCAGGTCGAGTCTCCGCCGCCGACGCCGAGGGCGGTAATTGCGTTTGCCCGCCGCTAATTGAAATGTTTATGCGAATTGAAAATGACGCGAGAGCGAACTCTTTTTATCGGGGATAATTTGAATGCACGCCAGGAGGTGTAAGAATGTTTTTGGTGAAGGTTTTTCATTGGTTAAAGTTTGAGTTTGTGGTGATTTTTAATGATTTGTTGCCTAAAATAAAAAAAGGGTCACCTTCTTCATTGACTTGAAACTAAAATTTTAATTTTTAAATAAATGTTTATAAATATGTACTAAATAAATTTAATAAATAGGATTTAAATCTGTATATACCTATAGATTACAATTGACTTATCTAAAAAGCTTGAAAAATAAATTGTCCAAAAATAGAACTGTACCCTTATAAGGAGACTTTCCGATCTTCGGATCATGAATTTTGATAGAACATCCAGAAGTCTCTTCTGGCATCAAGTGATGGGAAAAAATGCTTCTACTTTGACCCTATATAAGTCTTCCATATCCGAAAACACTCTGTTGAATATTTTATTGTATTACCCTAATCATATGCAATTTGTGATTTAACTGCATTGATATTCCTCAAAGTTTCGAAAAAGTCAGTAATTAACTGGTTCAGAAGAGTGAGCATTATTTAAAAATAACTGAGAATTATTGCATTATAAATTTTTAATTTTTAAATTAAAAAATATAAATTATTTATAATTTTTTTTTAAAATAAAAAGCTTATATTATAAAAAATGCCTTGATTTTATAAATATAATTTTCATTTAAAATGTCATAATAAACCCAACAACATTTAAACATTTAATTAAAACCTTGGCTTGAGATAAAAAGATTTAGATTTTCATTAAAGTATGCCAGTGACGATCTTAGACGCTTTTGTCTCTTAAAGCCAGAGGCAAGATTAAAATTTAGGTCTAAGTAAAAACTACTTTCCACGAAAAAGATATTTATTGAAGTCTGAAATATGTGTCAATTACCATCATTAAATAAATATAAATAAAAATATTAAAAAATTTTTCTCAGTCAGTTTTAATTCAGTAAAAATTTCATATAAAACTACTATTATTACACACATACATTCTTATCAAAATCTAAAAAAAAAACAGCATAAAAATACAGTTTAGCAAACCCCCCTTCGCAATCTCCACCCCCAGGCCGCAACGAAAAGAGCTTGGCTCTTAATAATCGACTAACCTCCCTAACGCTTTTATCATTACTCTCCCCGAGGAAATCGCAGCGCTAGATACACACACGCTCATTGGTATTTTAGTGCTTGCCCGCGGGGCAATTGTCGATTTCCTTGGGAGATAAACGATATGCGCGCTCGCGCGGACCGGGGCTATAATATCCGCGCGCGCTCGTATCTGGCCACACGCGAGCGAGTTTCAGCTAGCTCTCTCGCATCTGCGACGACTTCGCTACTGTGTGCCCCCGAGGCCGAGCCCGAGTTTACGGGACTTTCAAAGCTTCCCGTGATTTTACAACTCATCGAGCTCATTTCCTCGTCGCACCTCCCTTGCACCAACTTTACTTGCGGGCCACTCGATTTTCCGGGAGCCAAGGAGGGGGGGTGCTTTTCACTGCCGAGGAATTTTCCCTCGCTATTTCATGACGCGCGCGCTGCTCTGTGACGTGAAATCGATTTCAAGTTGGCTTGATGGACTTTTTCTTAGTTGCCGGGGTGCGGGTCGTCAGTGTTTTTGCGGAAGCGGTGGGGGTGATGTAGGTGTAGTCGTAAATAAGGTTGAAGGAAAATTGGTGAGAGATTTGCGGAAATCGTTTAAAGTTGCTTTATAGCTTGGTTGGGTGATAGTGTTAGAAAAGAATTAGTTGGAAATGTCACCTAAGTGAAATGTATGCTATTAAAATTTAAAAAATTTAGTCTTTTCTGTTTTTAAGTTTTTTTTGAAATTACATTAAATTCGATTCATAACAAAATTGCATCCATCAACTTCTCATTTACAACATACCTATCCAAAACCCCAATCCCCAAAAAACAAGACAACCTCATAAACCCTTCCCCCCGTTAATCACAATATAAATTGAAACTCAACCGCGTCAGCCGAAGCACAAGCGTCCCCTCGCTTTTCTCCCGCAGCATCCAGCTCGTTGTGAAAATGATTGATGCTAGAGGGCCGTCTTATTATGCGAGCGAGAGCCGATCGAACCGGCCTCGACGTGCGTGACTGATAAAGAGCAAAGTCAAACAGGCGAATTGCCGCCTGAGCCCCGCTGATAAGGATTCGTTGATATTTACTCGGCGAAAGACGCGTGCGCGCGACGACACGGACTTGATGCAGCGTTGTCAATCGAGCGAGAGAGGAAAGGCTGATCGATCGATATTTACCATAAATTTTTATCGCGATTGGAAGAATAAAGCTTTTTATTTTTTCCATCGCAATAATAGCCGGGGAAAATTGAGTTTTTCAGAGCGGTAAGTAGATCGTTTCATATCGAGGACGTAAAACTCCGCTGAAATACTTGTTTAATAAATAAAGCTCATAAAACTCTTTGTCACGGTAGTAAAAGTCCCTTACTTTTTGTCCGCTCGGCTCTTTTGTCATCCTGCAGCGCCTTCGGATATTCCTTTTGCACAAAGTTATGCGCGTGCGCTCGCGCTTGTCGCAGCTGTAGATCGTAAGGAACTTCGTTTTCTGCTTCGCGTATAATCGAGTTGAAGGAATTCGAATTTACATAAGGACGATTGCATCGTTTCGCCGAAGTCAATGGCGCTTTCTTTTCGATTATTTGGTAGAAGGAGAGAGAGAGGGAGGGAGGGAGACAGAGGAAAGACGATTGTGAGCATTGCGCGCAGCGCGCCTCCGCGCTTTCAAAGGCATTCTATTGTTGATTCAGGCAGGTTTTATTCGAATTGCATTTCGAACTAAGTTTGCGAGGATAAAAAAATATAAGTACTGGGGAAGCTTTGGATTAAGGGCTTGGCGATGCTGGAATTATTGCAAATATGGAAAACTAATTAAAATAAATTATTTTTCGTTGTGTTGGTCTATTGTGTTATCGTTGGAAGGTTTTTTCTTGGGGTACAAAACAAATTTATGTTGGCTGTTCGTAAAACGGCTTTAACGATACGAAAAATTGTAGTTATGTAGCTATTTTCTTAAGATCCTTATCATGATAAAGTTGAAACAGTTATAGTATAGTTTATTAGCTATTTGTGCTTTATACAATATAGATAATTAAATATTCGCAAATAATATTAAACAAATGTACTAAATAGTTTAGATATATCTCTTTTAAAAAAATTTTATTTTTAAAAGTGATAATATATATCAAAATATATTTAGCATATATAGCGTGACCATTGTATGCATTTAGCATCATAATTTTTACTCTACTTACAAAAGGAACGGAAAATTTTCATTTACGTCAACGTCGATTACAATGGACAAAAGCTCTGACAGAGATACTCTCATTTATTCAAATTTTTCTATTTTGAAGCATTCCACTTAGCTTTCTCTATCCCACTAAACCAAGCCTCACAAAAAAACGATAAAATCCAAAGAAAAACACCAAACAAGCCCATACCCATACAGTCACGCGTTCCTCCAGGCCCCGCGAAAACAATGCCTAAGCACGCGCGCACAATAAAAGACCATCAGACACGGCACTACTACCCCGTCGCGCAAATCGTCCTCGTATACGGCGGATCTCTCCTAAAACTAAGCTCGCGCGCGACTATCGGCAAGAGCAAAAGTTTCGCGCTCCACAGTCAGACCCAATGCTACGCGTCTGTCTTGATACAGCCAGGGGAGTACAGCCAAGAGCTTTTGGCTCGACTGCAACGACACTTAAGGGGAGGCCATCGGCAGAGCCTGCCGGGACTCGCGGATATGGCCGTCGTTTATGCAAACGCTCGAGGGGGAGGCGATCGCAATGCATACGGTTAGCTGGACGGCGTTCCTGCTTTAATTTATTCGCGCGAATTGCGCGCCTCTGCGTTAGGATTCTATATGGTACGCGAGAACACGGAGCTTTTGTCCTGCTTAGTCGCTGATTTTCGTTACGGTTAAGCTCGTTTCGAGCCTGGGGAATGTTGGGATATTGGTTTGCGGAACGGTTTTGCTGTCTTGTATGTAGAGTTGGATTTTTGTAGTTGTTGCGATGGACAGGGGTGATGTAAGTTAAGTATGCTTTTAGAGCGTTTTTAGTTTCTGTTTTAAACGTCTTTGAAAATTGCTGTGTGAATAAAAGCTAAGTATTAAAATACTAAAGTTACAAATGCAAGTATACAAAAATGAAATCATTATCATATAAAAAATCCTCAGGATTCATCACTCTAAAACAATAATTCTCGGCTTGATAATCAAAAACAATTAATTCAAGAGCGCAAACTTTTCGGCCTACGCCAGAAATTATTCATCCACTCTTTATCTTATTCAACTCTGCACTGGAGGCCTCCGAGGCGCGATTACGCGAGGCCCTAAAATTTTATCTTTTAACTTTTTACATTACACTCTGCTCTATTCAGCCCCCTTTCTCTCTCCTGCCGGAAATGCCGCGCGGCTCAAGGCGGGAAACCATAAATTTTTCCCCGCTCCTACGTTCGCGCGCGTATATAGTCCAAGCTAGTTTAGTCCGGGATCCGCGAGGCCAAGGATTTGCGCGAAACCGCGATCTGTGATTTGCCCACTGTTGTAATGAAAAGTTGATCCGTTTTATCATGGTTTTTTATTATTATATTTTTTTATGGTGGTCTTTCGAAAGGGAAATATCAGGTTACTCGGGCGCGAGTTGTATGCTTGGAAGTTTTAAAGATTGTTTTAGAGGAGGAATATTAAAACTCGCATTGTGTGTGCTGTTTGAAATGTTTCATTGGCTGTGTAAAAATGTAGTTTCCGGGAAACAAAGTTTGAAAAATAAATACTTGTCGGTTTAAAAAATTAAACAAAAAGAAATTCCCTGAAAATTGAATTGATTTTTCTAATTAATCCACCTACAAATGAATTATCACACTACCCTTTTGACACCGAAAAAAATTTACCCCTATCTTAATTAATACACTCCAACCACCTCCGCCCTATAAAAAACCTCACCAACCCATCAAAACCCATTCTAATTAAAAGCTCAAAACTTCCCTCCATTCTTCGCAAACAACACCGAGCTGCACCCATCCGCGTTTGATCGCAGCACAGCATCCCGGGTCATCCTCATCATCGCGTCGTTTGAGCTCTTCGATTCCGTCTGTTTCTGACGCGGCGTATTTACGAAGGGCTCGCTCACTCTCTGTCCTTTTGCTCGCTGCACATACGTCTGGTCTGAATCAATCTTTGCCGGCGTTTGACGACTAACGACGCGAGCCTTTGAAATTTTCATTGGCGAAACGAACGTCTGCCTCGTTTATATACGCCGAGCGCGCGCAAAAGGAAATCCTCGGGAATTCTCTCGTGCGCGCCGTTCTCGCAGCGGCGCGCTGATAAAAACACGAGCGCAAGCACGTGCGACGATGGATATACGGCCGGCAGAGAGCCTTGGCTTTGAAATTGATCGCGATTCGTTTTTCAAGGGCTCGCTGCGCTTGCCGTTGTTGCTGCTCGTTTGTTTTCGTCAAAGTGCAGTTTGATGCGTGAGTTTGCAGGAGGGGTTGTTAGGTTTTTGCTGATGGGTAATGATGCTTAATGATTTTGGTGTAGTTTTTGTAAATATTATCAGAGCTGGAAATCCGTAAAGAGGTACGATTTATGAGTGTGAGGTAATAGGATATGTTAGGAGCGGTGTGTTGGTGAATTTGTTGAAAATGAAAAATCCTTGTGCACAGCCAGTTTGCTCAAGAGTACTATATTTTTCTGTTGTCTGTTCGGGTCAAGGGTTTATTTACTTTGAAAAAAGGATAAAATTGATTGCAAGTTCAAAATAATTCTTTTAAATTCAATAATGTTCTCAACTTGTCAAATTCAATTATTTTCTTTAATTTTGTAGCTCTTTGATACGAAATTGCAAGTAATTTGATTTGTTAGCAATATATATTTTTAGAATGATTGGAAAAGATTGTTTGGTTTGAAATGATTAAACAATGCTCAAGAATTATTTAAAGTAATATCTCTCAAAAATTTTCCAAATCTTGCATTTCTTTTTTAAGTTTTTGTATTTTTGTTACTATCAAAAGTGATACTTTATCCGTTCAAATAAAAATTGATACCTCATCCGTTAAATCATAATTCTACAACGCTCATTCGACCATTTCAACAACCACCAATACACTTTACCAAAAAACTGCAAAAACCAAAATGCCAAATTATTTACAATAAACTTCCCCGCCATATCCCGAAACTGCAGCAGCGCCTTCCCTCCCTTCCAGCAATCCGCAGTAGCCCCGGCACATACACAGCCCAGCGGCGAAATAAATTTCGCGGCTCCCCCCGCGTTGTTTTTGCCGCTCGCTCGCCGCCGCGGCGGGTTAAAAATTTAAATTTTATTCCTGCGCTCGCTATATAAAACGCATAATAGCGCAATTCATCAGGGGGCGCGGCCTTAAGCTCGCGCTTTTTCATCGGAACTTTGAGATTCCGGCGGCGGCGAGTGTCTCGAGGTCCTCGTATATATACACAACCAGCTCGCGGCCGAGTTCGCAAAGTTTCGGAGAGAGAGAGAGAGAGAAGACTTATGCTCGACAGAGGGAGGAAATGCGAGAGCGCGCGAAAAAGCGAACGACAGCGCGAGAGAGGAGAGCGAGAGAGAGAGAGAGAGAGAGAGAGACAGGGACAAGAATGTTGATTGGCCTCAAATTGAATCTCGGCCATTTATCACTCCCACCTGACTCGAGAACGAGAGCGCGGTAGACGATCGCTCCGGCAGCTGCTGCCGCTGCCGCTGCTGTGTTGAGCGGAGCTTTACGTTTATGTGTTGCGGATAGAAAAATCCTGGTGACGCGCGCGCGTTGATTTTTTCTTTGTTTTTGTGGTATTATTCAGTTGTGCGGTTGAGGATTGAAGTTTAACTAAATTTTCTTGGACTTATTTGTGATTGAATATGATTTATTAGACGGAACGATAGTAATTTATATATAAATATTACTTTAAAAATATTTAGTTAAACACACTGTATTCTCTAATTGTTAAGATATTTACAAAATTTTTATTTGTTTTAATTTTAATTTTTTCCTTTTAATTCAATAACGATTCATCATGGCAGCAGATTGCAGTAAAAAGATTCATTTACTTTTTGCCGACGATCGACTCCCTATATACGTATGCACATGAGGACGTTCCAGCCGAAAAGACGGACGGCCCGGCTCGATTGCTCCTTTTTACTCTCTCGCTCGACAGTCCGAAATCTTTGCTTTATTGACGAAATTAATTAACGATTCGGCTGCGGCGGTGTCTCCTCGCCCATAAGAAACATCTCGTATTCATGGTGGCGCGCTTGGCGTTTGGTCATATATTCAGGGCCCGAATTAAGGGAAATTAATTAAGGACAAAAGGTTTAATTTTTAACTCCCGGTATAATTTCATCATTACCCCCTGTATCTTAATGAATTTGAGAAATTTCAAATGCAAAATCCGTGTAAATTAAACGAGGTTTACACCGACGCTAATGTAAGCGAAAGAGTTGTTCTAACGACCGTAATAAAGCGCTTAAGCCAACAATTTAAACATTTTTACTGCTCCCTCCCCCAAAAAGCTCGAAGATTTAAAAGAATTTTATTCAAAAAATTCCGTGACCTGGATCCGCGTCCAATATACTTTCCATTTTATTAAACCCTCCCGAACCGCGAAAGGAAAAAGGAAATAGTTCCAAAAAATATTTTGACACAGCGCAAAGGCGAATTTACTTAAAACCCTCACCTCCGCGTATCTTCCTTATTCATAAGTACGAAACAAAAAAAAACTTAAGCATCCTTGATGATGATTCCCATGTACGTTGCAAAGCGAATCCCGGGAACGTCCCCGAGTTTTCATGCTTGCTCTCGCGTATAATAGAAACGTAGAGCTCGCGCTCGCTCGAATTTGCATTTTAAGTCGTTTACTAACAACGGCTCTTTTCTTCTCTCGTTTCGCAGGCGAGTCCGAGTTTATGCATATACTTTTAAAAAGGAGGCGCCGAGGGCTCGGGGCCCCGAGTGCTGCTTAAGCAATCGAATTTCGTTTCTCTTTAAGAGAAGACGCGCGCCGGGCTTTTGATTGCAATTTTAAGCTTCATTACGCGGCTCGCGGAGGCCTTTGAGTGACCTCGAGGCGCCAAGTGTATACTCGCTTTTGCGCGCTATTTTTGTTTTGTTAAGAAAAAAGCGAGGGGATAAGGCGGTTCGTTTGCATTTTTAATGTGGAATTAGTTAATGTATTCATGTATGCGTATTTAACGTTAAAATTTCATGGTGCTTTTGGGCTTAATTTAATTATGCGATGCACGAGAACTATTTTTTAACTGATTCAAAATTGCTTTCGAAACACCTTTCGGATGAAAATTAACAATTTACTAGCAACGTAAAAATTCCACTCTGCTCTAAATTCTCAAAAACCAAATAAATTACAAATCTTTTATTTGTAAACACACCCAGATTGCCCGCAGTAAAAACCATTACACCCAACCTTATCTCATTCCTCCTTTTATCTCCCCTCACCTCACCCAGAGCAATAAAAGAAACTGCATAATCCCCCCCCCCTCCCCCACAAAACAGCGCGAAAAATTATGATATCCTCGAGTCCAGCTGTACAGCTATAGAAGCCAGCTCGCGCCCAGAGAGTACAGCTCTGCCCAGGAGGCTTACACACCGAAATCACTTAATCGCGTTTCGCGAATTACGAGCAGCGCGCGCGCGGCCCGGACGCGCTCGCGGCCCATAAAACGATTATACCGCGACCGCGTGAATATAAAAGCGGCCCGAGAGCGACGAGCGTATAATGGAGTTATCGTGTAAAATCCGAATTTTTGCACGCCGCAGCAGTGAAATATAGCTGTGGGTTTTCGGAATCGCGGAAGGAAGCGGGGCCCGAAGGACGGGGAGAAGACGGCGCAGACATCGCATTATGTAAATCGCTGATTTTTTTCTTCGCTTTTTGTTGCTGGGGAGAAGGAAAGCCGCGTGACTTGGCCCTCTTGCCTGACGCTCGTCTTCTGTGTTTGCCTATTATTTGCAGGGAGCTAATTTTTTTTTTAGGCGGATGGTGCGAGTGTTGATGAATATTAATTAAAAATTTAATTAGGGACTGGCTTCTGGAGTTGCGTTTGTGGAGGATGGATGAATGCGTTTCGAAGGGTTAGGTGCTTTTGGAGTTTAATTAGAGAAAAATAGCTGAGTCCTTTGGCTTAATTGGACATTTATATGAAAATGTTTCATTAAAGTAGTCGAAGCATAAATTTACTGTTTTGATAAAAATGAATGAGTCGCGTAATGTAAAGGTGCACTATTCATTATTTTTTCAAGTAAATTGTCTTTATGATTTTAACGAAAACAAGATTATTTCAATTTTTCACAAACAAATAAGTACCTTGTGTTCCCAATTATCGAACATTCTTCTACATGAATAAACTCAACAAAAACAACACCCCACATACAATTTATCTTAAAATAATATAACCAACGTTTTTGAATATTACAACAGACACCAATAATCCCAACAATCCGCGCTATTGATTAGGTACAATAGCCGCGAGTCGCGGGCTATTAAAGGCAGCTATAGCCAACGACTCCTCCATTACGCTAATAATCAGATTAAAACTTGGACCGTAGGTGCACGGACGCATTAGCTTAATGCATCTTGACCCTTTGATCTTAGCCTGGTCACGAGCCTCTGCCAGCCCTCCTGCCGAAGGGATGCCGGTAATCGCGCGTAAACAATGCAATTATAATGACCGTAGGTAAACGCCGCCGGTATAGACTTTGATGCGAGCGCTCAAATCTTGGGGCTTTAATGCCGGCTTAATAGAAATGCATTATAACTGAGGTCTGAGAGTGGTTTGACCACTGGCCGACAGACAATCACTTGCAACTTTGTCGTTAGCATAGCTTTCTAATTAAACCTGCGAGAGATATGATAAAATTATTATAGGTATCGATTACGACTTTAAACTTTCACTGAACGCTCGCTTTCTTCAGAAATAAATCACACGCGCTACATATTCTAACCGAGGATATAAATCACAAAACCATAATTAATCACGCTCTCCCATAATTTCCTCAGCCACCTTCCACCTTCTCCTAACCCAGCGCACAGACAAAATCGAGTCGATTTCAATGCCCGGAGAAAAAAATCCGTTCCGCGTAATTGCTCCGTCTCCTCTAAACTCAATTACCGATTCCCGGCGCGCGCTCTCTTGAATTACTCTTTCTTCTAGCCCCCCCCTCCCCCCGATCGGCTTTATTAAACGTAATAAGGCGATTTAGCATCGGGTCGGCGTATTGCTCGAAAAGTCCCTCGTTCTCAGGTATGTCACGCGGCAATTAAGTCGCACGCGCAGTAGTAAGAGAGCGCTCGAGTTGGCCGGGGCTTTAATTATACCCGCGCTGCTCGAAACTAGCGATTACGACGCTGCCGAGGAGGAGTAAGTAGGGGAGGAGGGGGAGGTAGCTGAAAAATCGTATTACACGTTCGAGAGTGCATGACGTATTTGCGAGTGTGGGGAGACGCTTGGCTGCGCGGAGGTAAGCGGGTATGTAGATAAATGCGAGTGACATCCTGGGAACGGGCGATTAGGAATGGTAAAAGGTAGTTTAGGATTGATGAATGGGGAATGTAGATTGAGCGATTTGTTTTTACAGTTGGGATGTGGCTTGTGTGTTTTTTTAAAAGAAATTATTTATTTGTTTGTTTATTGTATATGAGTTATGAAGTTGTGTGGTTTATTACACAAGAAATTATGATGAATCTTTTGTAAGATTGTACATTCATTACATCTTGAGTGAGATCGCTTAACCAAACCAAAAATGTTAAAGTTCATTTATGTATTTTGTTATTAGTACCAGATGTTCTGACTTTTCTTTTCAATTTGATAATCCCCAATGTAACAGTACAAAAAGACCCGAGCACTTACCCCTAGAAAAATGATTACGCAATTACGCCTAGCTCCTCGTATTGCCATCATTAATCAACCTTAATTAAAAACAACAAGCCTCCAAAAAAAAGCAACCCTCCTCAGATGCAAACCAGCAAATTCATCTGAAACTCTTGCTGCCCATATCGCAATGCATCAAGCCCCTCTCACAATTTATTCTTTCCTCCCAAGTCCACCCATAGCCATTTCCTCGTGATTTTTGCTCGCGCATATATCGGCGGCGCGAGAATTCCGCTAACGCAGAGAGCGAGCTTCTTAAAATTTCAGCGGCTCTATCAGGCTGCAGCTATCTATACTCTCTACTCCCCGCTCGTGATTTATACTCCTCTCCTCCTCCTCCTCCGCCTGCGTATCGTCATTTTCTCGAGATCGAGTGCGTGTGCTCAATCTTCCGTTTAATCGGCGCTGCGCTCCAAGCTGCGTAAGACCGGCCTATCCCCCTCCGCCGAGTAATTAGCGGCGCAATCGGCAGTCGCGCGTCTCTAAAAATATCGCGCATTTAATGATAGAGTCCTCGCGTTCTCGCGCTGAAAGAGAGAGCGGGAACTATAGATTACGCCGGAAGACAGGATAATTGCCGCGCGCCGGCGCGTGTAGCAGCTGCGCGGCTATTATAATTGCGGCGAGCGCCAAAAAATTCATCCCTCCGCGATTTCGAGCGCGCTCCTTCCGTCCTGCGTTGCGCTCGAGTATAAACTAGCTTGGTTGGAGGTGCGCTAGTAGCTCGATGTCTTTCTCTGCGCAGCGCGATTGCTCTGTACTTGAGTCGTAAAGAAAACGAGCGAGGAGCTCCTGGGATGTGTTGGAGGTGGGCTGCTGTTTTTTTCCGGGGGTGGATTGAGATTGCACGTTGAGCTTTGTGCTAGTGGTGATTTAAGGCCGAGTTATGCGGGCGTTTGCGGCTGATGATTATTTTCGAATAAAAGTTTGTCCTTTTGCGTGGTTTATGTTTTGCGGGTTCTTTTTTGTGAAGTTTTTTTATATTTTTTGATGATCTATGGCTTGTTATTCTGTTCATAACAGATATGTTTGGTCAAAATATAAGATCAATTGGGATATTGAGGCTATATTACGTTTTCTAATAATCACAGAATCATAGAGGCGTATTCTTTTATCCTTAATGAAATGAGTTTTCATAATCTTTGGTATTATGAGACTTCAGAAGCTATTTAATTATTCAATTTTTTTCAGACTTCCAATCATAGAGAAATTAGTATTCGAGCTAGTCACATAATTTATCAGATAAATTTCTGAATTTTTTGACATCAATGAGTAACGTTATTTCAAAACATAAAAACTCCAGCTACTTTCCCAAAATTCCAGACCACAGAAAAAAGCAAAGTGCCACAACCTCTCGACAAAAAAGCACCTCTTTCCCCGAACACTATCCCTTTCCCGATCATTTGCTTGGGCTCGAAACCCGAAACGATTGCCACGAGTTCCACCCGTAGAGCACAGAGCCGCACATACACACAATATCGGTCGCGATTCCGGGGGGCTGGCCGGGGCCGAGAGTCGCATTGTTGTACGAACGGCGTCAAAGCAGCGCCGAAAGCCGTGACGGGGATCGGGCACGCGCGAATTTCCCGGCAATTTCCACGGCCGCGTAATTCCGGCAGCGCGCAAGGGGCTTTGAAAATTTCTCGCGCTGAAAGAGAGAGGAGGAAGGGAGTTGGAGGAGGGGAAGAGAATCGCTTTCGACCCGCATTTAACAGTCGGCGTTTCGTATTTTATCGGCACTTGGCTGCTCCGCCGCACGCGCCGCTTTATCGCCCTGCTTTTCTATTGCGCTCTCTCGCCGCTTTCCGCACTTATACGGCCGCGGCCGTTTTATTTTGGAGATTCGAAAAATATTGACTCGTTATGCGCCGCTCCTGGCTTTTTCTGCCTGTGGTACGTTTTATGAGCGGGTAGTCCTTAATTTTCGGTTATTGCTAGTTTTTTATGGGGTATGTAGCTTGGCAAATTTTTACGGATAATTATTGAAATAAGGGGGAATGAATTTTTTTTTATTAATATACTAAATATTAACTTAATAATCTATGAATATACGTGCAAAACGTTAACATTTTATAAATTAAAATTAGTTATTCGGATTAACAAATTTGATGATGAGTAAGTACATAGATAAATTGTGTATGTAGTAACACATTTGTTATGTAAAAATACTACTGAAATAATACATTAATTATTAATAAGACTGTTAAATTAAAGAAAAAAAAGTTACTGAGCAACTAGACTAAATAAAATAACAGCTAAATGTTTTATAATTAAAAAAATCAGGAAGACAAAAAGATTGGAGATTTTAATTGAGTTTGTTTTAATTAATAACGATACAAGATCAATAAACCTTTAAAAACTAATAGCTATTTCTTTTATGAAATATTTATAACAAAAATACCTAATACTGAGGAGAAATAGATAGACCATTTAAAATATCTGAAATCGGATAAATCCATTAAAAAAGTTTTATTAAAATTCATTTATTGGCCTTTTAAGATTGCTGATAAACAAGGTAAAATGGAGTCAATCAAATCCGTCTAATAATAACTTTTCAATAAAAAGCGAATTGAACGTTTAAAGTTAAATAACTTATACCTTGATGGCTATTGAAGTCATTTACTGGCTAAAATGTAAATAGTTGATACAAAAATGGTATAAAAATGAACTCTATTAATACTATTGAAATAGAATATTTTTTCCAATCACTAATGGAAGAGGACGAAATAGATAAAAATGTATGTAGATCTACAATATAAGCCATTTTTTAAATTAGCTTATAGCAATTTCTTAGTTAATAAGTAAATAATAAAAATTGGAACGCACCAAAATCATGTTCGAGAGCGCAAAAATAGATCTCTACTAATTACAAGTTGTGGTAGTTCAGAGACAGTGAATATAACAGAAACTTTGATTTGGAAACATTACGAGTGTCCTATTTTGGTTAAAAATACGTTGATTTAATTTCTTAAGTCCATTATTTCAGAGCAACTGAAAAGATTTCCGAGTTAAAGCTATTCTTACACTGCTACTTTCATGAAGTTTTAAAGGACTTGTTTGCTTATTTAAATCAAAAATAAGTTCATTGGTTAAGTCAAATTCTATATAGTTTAATAAATATTGATTGGATAATAAAAAATGCTGACCAGTTACATTTTGAGTTTTGATGACGAAGTACAGTTTTAATCTTACAAACCTCAACTAATCCCCACGAATACGCATCTTCCCTCAAACCTCATCCACCCCACAATATCCATAAACAATCCCAGAACTTCCTCAACTTTTCGCTCCCCCCACACAACCACCCTCCCGATATCTCTCGCAAAAATTCGGTCAAGTAGCGACAAGGTCGTCCACTCGACGAAAATTTTCTCAAAAATAACCCGAGCTCGAAAAATCAAGCGTCGCAGATGAAAACAAGCTCGTAACGCTCGCTCGGGGCCAAATCGCCGTCGTCGTCCGCGCTTCGCCGGCCACGCGAACTTCGAAATTAGGAGGCCATAAACCGAGGAGAGCGCGACTTCCTTCGCCGCGTGCACATCCTCCTTACCGCGAATTTCCGATTGTGCGTGTGTATCTTGGCCCTGGCTTCGGAGGGATAGAGAGAGAGCTGACCCCTCGGTCTGCAGGTTCTTTGTTTCCCGGAGTAGAACGGATAGTTCGGGGGGATTGCTTAATGTGTACCTATTTCGTGGCCGCTTCGAGGGTCTCGATAATTGAGCTGCTCGTTTATTTATTAGCTTGTGTGCGGTTGGCTGTCTAGTTGTGAAGGGAAGTCTATTGGGTTTCGGATCGTCTTCCCGTCTGGGGTTGGCTCGGGAACTGGAGATGTGCTTGGAATTTTTTTTTTGGGCGCTTGTTTCAATGTATTCAGTTAATTTATCAAATACAAGTATTCGTGTTACGGATTTATTGCATGTGTGTGTATTTAAAAATAAATTTTGACAAAATTATTTGATATTCAGAAGCGCTAGAAATGTGGGAAATCAGAGAAACCATACGTTTTAAAAAAGAATATAATATTAAATGGAATTTATAATTATATGAAATGAAAATATTCTAACATTTCAAAATTGAAAATTTTATGGATTCAATGTTTCTATGTAAAATTCAATGTTTTTATGAAAATGTATCTATTTTACAGAAAAGCATTTTACTTGATGAAAAGGAAATTACAATAAATCTGTACCACATAAGCACAAAAAATTTTCTGAACATTAAAATAAAAATCTGTCAAGAGCTTGTAAATAACATTGTAAATTTTTAAGCATTTTTTAATTCTGTTAATATAAACCCTCCATGCGCTTCTTAAGGTTTATAAAATCTTTTATAGTCTATTTCAAGAAAGAAGTTAACTTAAGTAAGTCATTACAATTCACGTAAGAGCCTTTTAAATTTTGCAGGGGCTGTAACTTTAATACAAGATTACGGGTTAAGATGTAAACATGCTTCTTCAAGTGCACGGCAATCTTGTTGTCGCAGATTAAAGTTAATTAATAAATCAGCAATTCAATATTTTAGTGATGAAATTAGTTAGTTGTACTTACATTTATTTTTTATTTTTCTAATTAATGAATATATTGAAAGCAAAAATAATCTGTTGTGTATTTATTTGTCACCAACAAATAAATTTTCAACAATTATATTGATCTTTTTTCTTTTAAATGTCCTTTTAAAAATAAACATTTCAAAGAAACACGAAAATTATCATTGACTTTCATTTCCGAATCAGCATGACACAAACCATCTTTACGCAACTTGCAACAATCTCTCATCGACCTTTCCCAACTCAAAAGCACAAACGCTTAACCCCTCATTTCTGCAAAAAGAGTCAATTCCCCATCCCAAACTCCCGCAGCACCGTAAAGCTCCTCTGCAAAGACCACTCTCCCTCCACACACCCCGCACCCACCAGCTCCAGACCCAGAGGAAATAGAGTCAGCTAGGATCCAGCGCGCTAAATTTTCATTTACCGTCGCGTATCAATTACCAGCCGTGCGGGGGCGTTCATTGAGTCCGCGCTCGCAATTCCGCGGTTACCGCGTTCGATCCTCTCCTCTCTTTTTTCCCTCCTCTCCGGTCCGCCTCGCGTTTATAACGTCGCGCGCTTCCGCCCGTATAACAACCGCGCGTAATAAAATACAACGGCGTAGCGCGCGCGCGCGCGGGTAATAGAGGATATACGATACTTTCGGGAACCGGATAGCGCGAGGAGCCTGCCGCGAGCGTAAAGCCTTCCATTCTGTTTTATAACAGATTATCCGGCGACGCCTCCGCTCGTACGCAGCCCGGCGATTGCGCGCAGCGATTTTGCTCCCGAGCTTGGCCAAGAGAGAGAGAGTGGATCCTCCATTAAGCAGGGGCCTTGGGAAGAGAGGGAGAGATGCATCTTTCTGGGGAGGTGGTTTCTGCACGCATAATTTCCAAGAGAGGGAGCGTGCTTAATGTCTCGAGGTGCGATTGCGAGGGAGGATGAAAAGTATGATGCTTATCGCTTTGAAAGGTCATTTTGTGCGTCTGCTGGCTTTTTGTTGAGATTGACGCTTTGATCGAGCGTTTTGGATGTGCGAATGCGAAGCGAGGGATCTAGGGGATTGTTTAGCGAGATCTTGTGGCATGTGAGGAATGCTTGGGTTATTTAAGACGAGGCTTTGAGTGAGAGAGTTGGTTACTGCAAATAATTTAACTGAGAATCAAATTTGGTTAAAGGTGTGATGAAAATCAGTGGATCGTATTGTGAACAATGTGAGACCATCAAATATGCAAAGATTCCATTCCATACAAGTACGAGATCTAAAATTAAACTTATACTTCCGCTTAATTTAAATTCCTAGTACTATAAATAAACGTACTAAGAAAACCGATTGTTAATAACGCAAAATATTTGTCCACTCAGCCGCACTATTATAGTCACACCATTATTTTAATACCACTCTGAAAATAGATCCCCGGCCGCGCATAAACAAGCTTTTCCTAATTGAGTCGCGCGATTTTTCTCTCAGCTGCGCCTTTAACCTCGGCCATAGCCTCGCGCATATAGCCGTCCGCAGGTCGGTAACGAGAGAGCCACGGAGAGAGCACCGATGAATTACAAGCGCTCTCGTCGCACTCTTGTTCTTCCTCTCGTTGCTTTTGGACTCGAGCGATGAGTTGTGCGCTTTTTAGCGCGACACAAGAAACCCACTCTCTCTCGCGCAGTGGCGACGACGGAGCCGGCTTTTAATGGTCGGTTTGTTGCTCTCGAGCAAGCACAGGCTATTATATTACTTTTGAATTTCATTACGGACGATGCGCAAAGTGTTGGCGTTTTCGGCTGGTTAGTCGGAACTGCGAGTGGGATAAATATTATCTTGTAATCTGAATAACGCGCTGGAGTTGTGATTTGGTTTATCGGGCGGTTTATGAAATATGAATAAAGGTTTTATTTAATTTGGATGAATTCTGGTTTAATTCTGAAGGAGGATTTGTATGATTTATTGTCGGCCGAATAGTTTGTTGTGAACAATCCATTAAACTAAAGTAGCCAAAGTTTCAAACTTTATTGCATATTGGTAAACCGTAAATTATTCTATCTATTATATATGAATAGGAATTAATCTAATATTAGCGATGCTTACTTCGTAAAGTACAACGTAGAGTAAAAACTTGACATTTTTCTTTACAAAGCTTCTCTTATAAGTCCTACCACTAATAACATAAGGTTAAAAACTTAACATTATTATTACTTACAAAGTAAAGTGTCCCAGATACTAACTCGTTGTCACTTTCTTTCTTCAACCACATCATTTTCGAATGAAGCAAACCTCTATCTAAAGCTACAATTCAAGACCATCCCAGCACCATCCTCCATCGAACTTGACCAGCCAACGACCCAATCCCCTGCATAATCCAAAAGCGTCGTTCCCAATTCCAGGCACTCGCGTCCCCTCCATATTTCTCCAGGTCGAGCCAATCTCCGTGGTCGGCTTTACAGAATCGCAGCGTCATCTTGCACCTTGTTTCGCGCGTACACATACGTCTCTCTCTCACCTCGTGCCCCGAAGAGAGAGCGACGCCTCTCCCACTCCGGATGCGCGCAGCGTCAGTCGATTGATCGGTAAACGCTGCCAGCAGCTCGCGCAAGCTGCTTACTGCGTCTCCGCCGAGCTGTGCTTTCGCGCGCGCAAGCAACTTTATCTGAATTTGCGTGCAAACGAGGTTAGCTGCCGTCGCTTCTCTCTTCCGTCCTGTGGAGTTTCTTCCTTTTTTTCGGGTGTTACGAAGCTTGCTTTGGTTCGGGGAGCTCAAGTTTTCTGGGATAGGATTGGAGATAGTATTATTGTATTTATGTCTGCTGAAATGTGTTGGAGAGTTTTAGTGTTTCGATGCTATAAGAAGTCAGATAAAACAATATAGAAAATATGCTTTTTTTCAATTCACATCATAAAGTCACATCACTCATGAATTTCAAGCACTATTGCAGCCTTATATCATTTTGTAAAAATGAGGTTCTGCAATCATTCAAATATGACTTAAAAATTTTTATCTCGTTAACACATGCCTGCTCTTATCATAAAAATTAAGAATAATACTCTTTTTTCCCTATAAATCAATTTATACTCCTTCTTAAATCACGATAACGTTTTGATAAATGACCGAAAAAGTAATACAAAATTACTCACCTCACTCCGAAAATTGAAAGTTTCTCACTACTCAAAAACAACCACGACGCCGAATGCAGAGCGAGAGAAAAAAAAAGCCAAGCGCAAGAAACGCTTAGCCTCTCAAATCAGTCCGAGCTGCGCGCTCACTTCAGTCTCTCTCGAAAGCTTCATCATTCATAAGAGGTTAACGAAAGTGTCAGGCGCGAGTCGACGACCGAGTGGAAAAAGGCCGGCAGAGGAGGGCGCCAGTAGCTGAAAAAGCAGGCAGAAGGCAAAGCGCTCTGCAAAAAAGTCCTCTCTTCCCCCCCATAAAAATGTCCTGATAAGGAACGAACGCTCAGCTCCCGCTGCCGCTGCTGCTGCAGAAGAAATCGTCCAAAAAAGATCGGAGGAAACGAGAGGCAGCAGCAGCAGCAGCAGCGGGGAAAAAGAGGAGAGACGAACAAGACGACGAAGTGGCCGTGGCCGTTTGAAGGAGATGCGGGAGATGGTGAGCGATGGAGTCGCGCGCTGGGGCCTTCGGTTTTAAGCGCTCGCTCGGGCGCATATCTTGCCCGAGCATCGATTCTTCTGCACTGGCCCTGCTCGCCTGGCTTCTTCTTTGCGAGCGCGCGCTGCGTAGGTATATTCTCGCTAAGGCGAGCTTCGTTTTTGTCTCCCGCTTCATTAACCTACATGCTTCTTTTGCCCTCCTGTACTTTACTGCAGTTCCTGGCCTTTTTGCGAGGTTAGCGCGAGCTTCTTTTTTTTGGGCAGGTCGATACCTAATTTGTTCGCCGAGCGGTAGGTATCGCTCTGGAAATGTATAGTTTAGCAAACAAGCTACAGGTTTATGCGGTTATTTGAGACGATGATTGAATAGAACGTTGTTAAGGATGATTAACTTCTTATTAAATTTAATGAGCTTGCCAGTCTTTGATAATTATTGTATTTATTTGTAAAATGGCTTTTTTTAATTAAACCAGTTTTAAATTAAAATATCATAAAATCTATGAAGTCAGCTATATTTTAAATATATGATTTATATTAAAGGAATATAAAACTTACATATGGTTCAGAAGAAATTTGTCATTCAACATTTCATCTTACTTTGTATATTCATAATCAAAATAACACGAGAACCCTCCATTAAGAAGTCGAGGAAAGGGAATCTGGAGTCAATTTAAAAAAAGGGACAATCCATTTAAACGATTAACTGCGAATTCTTTGCCGGGTATTAGTGCAGACGCGGGTTTGGGAAGTGCTTGAATACGCGAGGGGAGTGCTAATACCTAAATAATTGCCGGCTGAACTTGATATGATTTAATGGCGGCGGCTTCCCAGTAAGACCACCATTCAATTGAAAAAAAAGAAAAACGGACGACTCGATGGGGGTATATTTGCGAAAAAAGCCATGGGAAGCAATAGGAATAAAATGAAATGAGCGTCCGGTATGTATGTGTGTGCACAAGACTTTGGCGGCTGTTCGATAGACGTTCACCCCATCGGCGCAACAGATTTGTGCAATGGCTTGTCTGAGAGTGAAAAATTTTTGAGTGAGATAGTTTTGACATTTGGGCATAAATCTTAAATCAAATTTTTTATATTAATAAAAATGGTAATAAAAAAAATGGCATAATAAAAATGGTAATAATTTTTTAAGATTTGAAATAAGAGATGGTTATTTTAAATGATCATTTTTGTACCAGTGGTAAGTTCAGGTAAAGGTTTGGTGTTATAGCAAAAATAAAGAACTTCAGATTAATTTTCATTAAAACAATTTTTTTATGTCTATTAATATACTTCATTCATTTACTTTAATCAATAGATTCTTCAAACCCTAATTTTCAAATCATAAAAGAAACACTCTCACTTCCAAAACCTCAACACCAAAAAAAGCGCCAAACGAACCCTTCAATAACCTCCCATTAAAAAGCCAAAATTACCGTCGTCGAAGTGCCGAGCGCTCGAAGGCGACACCGCGACGATTAATCCCGCGGTCGGAAATTAGTTTATCGATAATTGCAATTGCCATTCCCCCTCTCGGTGCTCCAGCCGAATTCCAGTCGCAAAGGGCCATATATAGCCGTAGCTGCAGCCAAGTTCGCGTAACACGAGCCGCCTGTCGTGCAGAGCACGCGAGCTTTGGCGCCGTCTGCACGCGTGCGCGCGATCCTAAGACGCGCTGCTGCGAAGTAGCAGCCGTTACCCGATATTATTATCCCACTAATGCCGCGTGCGTATAGCTTCGATCGCTGTACGCGCCTTCGACTTGCGAGCCTCTGGTGTTTAATGTCAGTCCGGGGGGTTTTGGTTGCTGGGAGATGTTGGGGCTGTGTGAATTCGAGCGGTGATGTCTCGGTATTTGGCATTTGTTGATTAGATTGCGCGTGAGAGTGTGATAGATCGAATGGGTTTGGTTGTGACAATTTTTTTTTGTTAGATTGTGGTTGTACTTTAGCTTTTAGAGGGCTGGAAAGCAAATATATTGCAGGCGTACCTCATAACCGACACTTTGCCTGTGATTAATCAATGATATAAAATACCTTTTAAACCAGTTTTCTGAATGCGATATGCCTCTTAAAATTCCGATTCTTTAAAATTAAATACATACCTTATAGAATTAACTAAAAAATAAAATTTTTTTAAGATTTGGGATTAAACATTAAAACCTGGTGTATAATGAGACGGGAGTGCAATTCGATCCTTTCACCTAGTTGCCATCGAGGACTCTACCGCGCCTCTTGATTATTTTCAATTTTTAAATTTTAACATTCTACTAATAAATAAATAGAATCATTTCAGTATATTTTCATTTCTCGATAAATGTTTTTTTTTTAAATAAACAAGTTCTATCTAAAATAAAAATTTACTAACACTGATAAAAACTAAATGCGTGCATATAATTATAGCAGTAAACCTATCGCAACAACCTAACACTAAAGTCATTCTTTCAAGTCATCACCCTCACCATCCACAACTTTAAGCTCGCTCCACTTTTAATCACACATCGCGTAGCCCCACACACCCAGCACTTAATCCGTTCTCCCACGTAAAATCAATTTCCCTAATAGAACGTCCGTGGCGTAAACAAGACGAGGAGACGCGCTACCCAGCGAATCCCGGCGGGCGCAAAGATTTAAATCAATCAGAAAGTTCCCGGCGCAGCGAATCCACTCTGTCTCTCTCTCCTCTGGCCCCTGCGGAACTCTGTAACACGCGAAACCGCAGCCTCGGCTCGCTCGCTCCTTTTTTTTCCCCCGCAAAAGTTATTCACTCGGACTTTGTTCCCGAATCCGAGCTGCTGCAGCAAAGCTCGCCGCAAAGAGCGACGGGCGGTTTTCCGGGCGCGCGAGCCGGGCTATTGGCCGGGCCACTCCCCGGCTAATCTGAAATTGCTAATTCCGGATGGCTAATTCAATTAAGAGATCGCCGGACTTGCTTCATGGATGTATGTATATGCGGGCCTGCCGAGTTTGACGAAAGCGCGTATTAGATGCTGCTCTGCCCGCGGAGCGGATAATATATACGTGTGTTCGAACGGCGATGGGGGAATATGAATTTGATGCGAATTAGATGCTGACGAGGAAAGTTATTGGGTGTGGGCTTTGCGAGCGATTTGGCGAAAACAGTGCGAGGAAAACGTTTGGTCGAATGGGTGTTGGGTGGAGAGTTTTGTTGAGCTGGCAGGGCTGGACTTGGGTCTGGTGAGTTTGGATGTAGTTCGTTGATAAACCTTATGGTGGTAGATTTAGTGGGCGTTTGGATTAAAACGTTATTTGTTTAATAGTAGAATTTCCGAAAGTTTGGAAATAGTTTGAGGATAGTTATGAATATTTAATCATGGAGAAAGTTTTAACATCATTGATGCCATGATTACATGTATTTGAGCGATGGTTAAATTGACTTTTTTCTATAACATAAAATTTTTTAAAAATCAAAGAATGTTTAGGTAAACATTATTTAAGTACAAAAAAAATTTATATTCATTTTAACAAAAATTAAAATCATTTTTAATTGATAATATTCATAAGTTAGTTTATTATGAGTATTAGTTTAGCATTATTAAATTAATACATTATGAAAATGGAACGAATAAAAACAACATATTGAACGATGTAATAAAACGAAATTTTAAAATGGTTATTATATTTTTATGACTCTGGAGTCTGCTCTAGATCTGAAGATTGAATCATTCGCTTCTTTTGACAGGCGTTGAGCTGCTTGTACCACAAAATGAAACAGTAAAAGTATGAATGGTCTGAACTGTTCAGAACTCCATCTCTTAAACAGTTATATATATGCATGTATTCGTAGCAATTCGTGAACGACAAGACATTTACGAGCTGATGCGCCCTTTTCACTTTCAATATTTCAAAATCGTTTAAATGCGTTTGATTTCTTATTAGTTACGCCTAAGGCAAATTGCCTTCATTCACATTCATTATAATTCACTGGAGGACAGTCGAATTATTATTTCTATTACTTTTAACGTCTATGCATCTATTGTATCAACATTAAAAAATGATTAACTGGAATCTTTAATAAAATTAAGACACTTAAATAATGACCAATACAACATAATTTCTTCCACTTGCACCTTTAAATCTCGTACACTTTCGTAAAATTAAAAGCCGTAACTCCCGTCGCCATTTTAAACTTCTAAACTTTCCGCAACGCTGCCCTTAAAAAACTCACCCCCTCCCCCACCCCTACGATAGTAATTATCGATGTTGCCAGTCCCTCGGCCTCTATTTACCGTAATCGCCTCCGAGAAGCCAGGTCCGCCCTATACACTCCCACCCCGCTATATCCTTAAAAGAAAAGCTCGCGCGCCGTCGACGGCGATATTGTCCAACGTCTTTTACCTGCAAGAAGGGGGGTGGAGAGAGAGAGGCGAAATTCCTCCACCCCCTTCAAGCCCTCGCGCTAATGGCATTAAAATGTCCGACAACCGATCCTCGTTAAAAAGTTTCGATTAAAATAAATCCTTTTAGCGCGAGGCGGGAAGAAAGCTTGACTCTTTACCTTCGTTGTCCCCGGGCTGCGCGGGGGTGGGAAAGGAGCGGGAAAAAATCTAATTAGAAGTGGATTAAAATTTAATCAGTTGCAAACGCGACCGGCCGAGGGAACTTATCCGTGGGGCCGTTATTGGTGCGGCTCGCGCGCGAGCCTCTTCATTTAATTGCAGGCCTCCCCCGCGCGCTTTTGACACCTTGCGCGGTATAGCTCGATATGCCGGAGGCGCCGCTCCTGTTACGCTTCTCTTTTTTCTCCCTTTCTGCCGGCTTCTTACAACTGTTGCTGCTCGAGGATGGCTCCTTTTTTTTACTCTCTCGAAGGTGCAAGATCGCTGGAGAATGGGCGCGCTGTGTTTTCTCGTGCGCATTGTTTGGAAACAAATGTTTCTTTTTCGCGAGTCGAATCGTTTTGGGAGGCGAGGAAATGGTCTATGTTTGTCGGGAGGAAAGTTCAAGAGGTCTTTGTGGAGGATCGGGGAGGGTGGAGTTTACCAGTTTTTAATGGAAAAAGTAACTGTTTATCCGATCGATAGCTGCTTCCCTGAGATTTTCGAAATTACTTGGCTCTGTTTTTAAGGTTCTTCAGATTTACAGTAACTGTTGAAATAACTTGATTTACATTATTCTTTACAACATTATTTAATTCCTAACATATATTTTGAATTCTTTTTTAAAATATATCACATTTTATGAAATTTAATTTTCCAAGAATTCCCAATAAAGAAACTGAACAAAAATACAACCTATTTTAATTAATAATACGATTGAAACTCTGTTTCGCATTCAACAATAAATATGCCACGCAGACAGGAGCATAAAAATATACATTATTACCCAACAAAAATGATGAATTTCCGTCCTGATAAAAAAGCCACAGCAGCGATGTTATCTCCTTTGAGCACGATCCTCAGCCGCTCCGCAGCACAAGAGCAAAACGGCAAAGAACATCGAGACAAAGTCTCTCGTCTCGTTTTTAATAGCGCGGAAAGCCCGCTCGTACATACACTTACTCATTCACGTGGGTGGCTGCGCGAACATCAGCGCCATTATACACACCGGCCCAGTGCCGAGAGCAGCAGCTTTCTATCTTTTTCCTACCATTGTAATTGAACGCCAGTTTACTTTACCGTCGCACAATCATTAATGCGCGCTGCTCAAACAAGCGACTCCCACCCTCTTGTCACTTACCCTCCTAAAGGCTCCTGCTTCTGATGCGCCCGGAGCTTCTCCTGTTTTCTACTTAATAATCTCGACTCGAGGCTGTTACTTCTGCCGGCCGGACGATCCTGAGGGGAATGGAAAAAAGTTTTAATTCTCTCCTTGCCTTAACGCGCTCCCCCTTTTTCTCACTTTCCACTGCCAGCCTCTCTGGCTCTCTCTTCTATCTCTCTCTCTGTCTCTGTGTGTGTATGTATATAATAAGCGAGCACTTTCCTTTAAGTACTTTTCTTTGCCGATGGGTGAGCTGTATTTAACGAACGTCTTGTTACGAAAATTTCAGTTATTTATGTTGAGGGGTTATTTACTGGTTCTATTTATTTATTCTTTCATCTTCTTTATGAATTGTACGCCTAAAACGTTTGAGTGAAATACCAAATCTTATTCTAGTTTATCGTTATATACTTGGTGAAAGATTTTTTAAAAACTGTACCTTTAAAATTTTATATCGACGGAATACAAATTTACTCTCATCCAGTGTTAGTACTACGCCTTCTTGTTTCGATGAATTTAAATCTGTATTGGGCATTTTTATGTATGCATAAATATCTTTAAAAGATTTTAAAATTAAATGATAAAATAATCAATCGCATACACGATCACACGAAGAAGTAAGAAGCGACGGAGCTCTTTTTTTCTCGACTTATCGTTAAATAGTTGGGGGAACTAGTTCTGTCCTATCTTCAACCGCGTCTCAGAGAATTACGCAGGTTGTTAAGAAGTAAAGTTCATGCAAACTTTAACTCGGAAGAGGATAACGTCTTTTGCACTTTTTTTCCCGCTCTCTATCTCTATATCTTTCTCTCTCTTTCTCTCACGAGAATTAAAGCTTGTGTTTTTTTATACGCTGCACTTATTTCTATCTCGGGCTCGTAAACTCACCTCATTTACGCTTGACATGCTCGGAAAATGGGCGATAAAAATATAAGATTTTTCGTTTAAGAGAGGCATGCAAACCCATATATTTACTTTTAAGAGAACGCTTCTGCGTAAATCTGATCCAAACAATGCACTAAGATTTGCATTATACAAAAATAGTTGAAAAAATAGCTGAAAAATCTCTCTAATGTTATATTACAATATATAATTACTCAATGAAATCATTTTGGTTGATTTTTGTAATTTGATTACTAATTTAAAATCATTGACGTAATCGTATATATATTTTACATAAGTGATTATGGCAAAATTCTATAATATTACGAACATATACATGTTTTTGAATGTTAATACTATTTAAAATTAATAATATTTTTCGATCTATATCATATTCTATATAATAACTAAATACAAAATCAATAATTTAATATTCAATTTCCTCTGCAGAGAATTAATGAATTTAAATTCAATTTAAACACAATCAATATTTCACGTTTAATAAGCAATTATTAACTTATTAAAACAATTTGGCTCTTTAGGACCATAATTTATTACATAAGTATTAAGTGTGAAAGTCAATTTATTATTGTACCGCTGTTTTTCTAAGTCTCGATTTTTTATTGTACAGAAGCTTTTTCTTTCATACTTGTATTATTTATTATATTACAACTTCTAAAAGAAAATGGAACTTTAAGAGGTAGTCTGATGTGCCTTTATTAAATAATGAAAAACAAAAAGAAAGAATGAATTAAGTCAATTTTATTTCACGCTTGAAAAAATAGAAAAAAAAATTAAGCAAATGGCTTTCCGAAATAAAATGTTCATTCTCTTCCAGTTTCAGTTTTCTCACATCCACATGCAATTTACACTTTGAAAAACCAACAAAGAACCACAGCGTCTCCTTTGTATAAAGTCTCAGCAGAAAAAGCTACACACACGCGTCGGGCGTGTTTCAGGCGGCTTGTGCGCCGGTCGATTTCGCACAACGTTTCCGTGCTTTGTGCTACACACACGTCTCTCTGTCGACGCTGTTGTGTAGGAGTTAGCGTTTCCTGGGGCCAGTTGGTCGTCGTCGTCAGCCTCGTTATCGCGCTGTTGCGGGATCGTTTGTTGCACCTTAAAGCCCGAAATGTACTGCCTGGAATTGCATTTTAGTGCTCTCCCGTGCACTGCATCTCTCTCTCTCTCTCTCTCTTACTCTCTCACTCCTTGGCCTTAAAGTTATGATTCAAAAGCTCTCGCATGGAAAATCCAGTCGACTTGGCCGCTGCACGAAACATGCCGCTCGTGGATGTAGGTCATGTCGATTTCGAGACTACTACGACGCCATAACCCGTGAAATATACCTTAGTGAAATACACGCCGTTTTGCCAAGGCGACGCCGAGTTTATTACATGTATGAGAGAAGTCGAAGAGGAAATTTGAATCTGAATTTTTTAGTCTCTTCATTTTCCTAGCTTCAACTCACGGATAATTCCTTGGCACGTTGCGAGCTTGTGAAGTAAAAGCTGATTTATATAAGAAGCTTATCTTAAATATGTCTTATCTAGTTTTTGAAACTTTAATAAAATAGAAAAATTTATTTACCATAAAAATTTATGCTATAAATTTTTTTTAAACGTGTATTAAAAAAAATTTAAATAAAGGCTAAAGAAATACTATTAGTATATTATCAAAAAATTCATCTATCTGCGTTATTTACTGATATTCAATAATTTGTAAAACTATATTTTCAAGTATATGTAGTTCTTATTTCCATTTTTTGTATTACAAACAACATATTATTTGAATTAAATAAATTAGAAAACATACTTAAAAGAGTTATAATTTTGTATGAAAAGTGTTACCGTTGACTGGGAAAATTGTACTTATTTTACAGTGCTTAAAACAAACTTCCTGATTTTTTAATACAAATTTGACGATAAAAATAAGTTTTGAGTCAGATTTGTAATAATAACATATGTTTATTATTATTGCAAGGTAAAAAAAATATAAAATATAACATAAAAACAATATAGAAAATTTACACAGCTAAATTAACCCAAAAGTTTGACGCTTGGGGGCGTTTCAACACTGATTCAGGATTCCACTTGTATTGTGATCGCTGTTCCTAGACAAATATTCTGATTCTTAGAAGAGTTTCCCCAGTAATCTAAGAGTGGGGGTAACAGAAGATTGAATAAGAGCATACTTTTCACCAGGCGCACAGTCATTACTCAGTCTTCGGTGCTTCAACCCTAAATGAAGAAGTACAGCAATTAATACAATATTGTTTCGTTCAAACTTGCAAGTGTAAAAATGAATCTTTTGAGTTAATGGATAACGATAGTGTGAGTATATCATTAACACAATTTAGTGTGTGAAGAATCATTTAAATTTTAAATTTAAATTTTAAAATGTTTTGCTGACTAATATTCAAAATTTATTTTGTTTCATTTTGTCAAACTTTTACATTTTCATTTTCTTTTTTAGCTTCAAGAACGATAAAATGTACCATAATGATGTTGCACATGCCAAAAACTGAATCATCGGATAGTGAGAATGAATCCTATTATAAATTTTTGAAGGAATTCAAATTTTTTGAAATAGATAAGCCAGATTATCCTTTTAATCCTCTCCACACAGCTTGTATGGACAAGGATTTTCATGCCGTAAAGGTAGCTCTAAATTTCAGTGATGTAAACGAGGCTGTACCTTCTGATTCTCCAGTGTGTCGAGAATATACCCCACTACATATTGCGGTGATCAACAATTGTCATGAAATTACAAAAGTGCTGCTTCAACATGGAGCAGACGTAAGCATTGAAGATGCGAAAAATTTAAGTCCACTCCATCATGCAATTTTAAAACGCAGAGAAAAAAGTTTGAAATGTATACTGTCCTTTTTTATAACCGAGCAAAAATCGCAATTTATCGATAAATACGGATGTACACTTTTACATATTGCGTGTATGTTAAAGGATTCTAGTTCTGTAAAAGATTTGCTGAATTTAATGGTAAGTTAAATTTTCTAACAACTCTGTTCACTAATCTAAACGATGCTCCTTTTAAAAATTACTAGGGCATTTTCGGCGCGCAAGCGCGCTCTGAATTTTGAATTACTATAAATAAATGTTGAAATACATTAAATAATGCACCTAATAATAGTAATATTTAATTATTTAACAATTTGATAAATATTAAAATTACATAGATAAATTGATCTTTAAGCAAAAGTTAAAACAACTTTAAAAATTCGCGCGCTTTTCATCGAACCAATCAAGAGCCCTAAGAACATGAATTCTCTTTGGGATACCCTTTGACTCTGTTAAATATGTCCATGTTATATTCTATATGATAACACTTGAGGGTTGATTTTGATCATGCTTTTTATCACTATATAATTTCCCCAAAAATCTTTAAGTAATACTAATTTTTTTATTTTTTTAAATTTGTTAAAGGGAAATGATAAAATAAACAGTCAAATTAGTTCACAATCGCCGCTATGGCGTCAGTTTACGCCATTGCATGTGGCGGCCACATACAGCAGATTCCAAGCCGCCCAGTTACTTCTAAATCACTCTGCGAACGTTGCTGTCTTTGCCGACTATATTAATGCCACACCAATACATATAGCCTTCTCAAATAACGTAAAAAAAATGGTCGATTTGCTGCTTTCGTTTCACGATAGCGTAAGTAAAAATTTTGAAAATTGTATCCATTTTTGCTGATTCCTTAACTAACTAACTTCTTAATTCCAGCATTCGAATCCACCAAGCACTCAAGGAGTATCTTGCTTTCATATTGCGATTGCACGCGGCAAGGCATCACTGGTTTCACGTTTTTTGCAAACTCAGCCAGAACTCTTACAAAATCGACCTCTACAATGTGCAATCTGGTACAAGCGTGCTAACATTGTAAAACTACTTGTAGAGGAACATAATGTAAATTTAAATAAAGAGTTACGCAGGTCGAGATATCGCGTATTCAACAATCGTTCGCATAAACTACTTCAGAGAATGATAAATGATGGCGTTTACAAAGTCGAGGATCAGCTGTTTCAGTATGCTTGCAAGCATGGTTACGACAGACTAGCAAAAGTATTTCTGAAAAATGGAATCACTGAGAGATACAGTTGTTCGGTTCCGTTAAAAGTGGCCATTAGAAATAGACAAGATAGGATCATAAAGCTATTACTGGAGAACGGAGCTAATCCTTGGGGCAGAACCGAGAATTACCCATGGAACGCCCTTGAAGTACTTGTGAGGGGCCACTATAATTCGAAAAGAGGCGGCATGGAGAAAATCCAAAAGTATATAAAAATATAAATTTACACAAATGCTCTCCTTTTATAATAAATAAAAAAGATGTATTAATATTTAAAAATTATTTCAGGTACTACTACACTACCGTTTCTTGGTTGATTAAGGCGGGCATGGATCAAGATGACCTTGATCGAGCACTTCTTACCTGCTACTATAATCCCATAGCAACCTGGACATTGCTACAGCATGGCGCCAACATACTCGTTGAAGCTTCCGAGAGTAAGTGGCCGGCTTTGTGGTCTCGTTTTACTAATTCATATGACGAAGAGGCACGTTTGCGTACTTACATCATCTTTCAACAGCATCGGCAAAAGATGAGGGTTTTAGGACAACCTATAAGCTTCAAAATGGAGGGACTGGATGAGCATACTATGAGGTACGTTTGCAGTTTGTATCCACGCAATGCGACGGATATCACCAGTCAGTGCGAGGAGGAGTGCCGTAAGCTTAAAGAAGTAAAGATAAATTCGTACTGTTCATTACATGACGTAATCTTTAAGAGTTTGGATAAGATGGTTATTTTGTCGAAAAATGCCGAACTGGAAAACATACTGGAATCCGATGATTTTGAGCAGAAATATCCAATGTATGGTTATTTGCTGAAACAACAGTACAGAAAAGGAGTAGAGAGAAGTTCATTATTGGAGTTCGCCATAGAGACTTTTAAATCTACTGTCAGTACATCGATTTGGGCAAATCTGCCATATCTCTGTTTGATAAAAATTTTTGAACACATAAGCGACAAAAATTTGAAAGTAATGAAGGCAGATATTATAAAAAAGCGACAAAACTTTGAAAGTTATGACGGCTGATATTATAAAAAAACATAAAACTAACTAATATACATAAAATTATTTTTAATGCAGCTGTAAATTACATTAATTTGTAAAAATCTTTACAAATTTTGTAATTTAAATAAACTTTAATAATAAAAACATATTGATACAATTTTATATAATATACTTATTAAAGATATTATGCACCTTTATATATAATATTTATAGAGTTCCAAACAATGTTTAAACATCACCCTACCAATTTAGACAGTGCAACTGCAGTAAAATTAATTAATGTTTAAAAGAATTAATCAGTGGTACATGTATCTGATAACGGTTGAATAATGCTATAATTATATCTTTATTATATTCAATTTGATAAGAAATATAATATAGAAAAAGCTAAAGGTGAACTGCTATGTTTGCAAAAGAATTTCAGCAATCCAATAAAATACACGAATAAAAATCTTAAGTATTTAACCAGTGTTCAATAAAATAATATCCTAACGAATCCACAAAATCCAAATCTCCATAAAACACAGATTTAATCAATCTCGCCAACGGACAGCACCCCCTGCTAACCATTACGAAAAATCGCCGCACCCTCGGTACCCTCGCACGCATATCCGAATCGCGTCGCTCCCCCACGACCGCAAGAAAAACGACATTGTTAATCCGTTATCGAACCCGCGAAGATTAACGAGTTTGGCGATCGGCGCCGATCAGGGCTAGCTCCCCCTTTTCGTGGTCATACGCAGGCGCTTAAATTCGCGCGCGCGCTCGCGCCTCGTGAATTTCGAGGTCGACGTGAGGTTCTCCGCGGGGGCAAGCCGCAGAGAGCGTGCGTGTGCCGGCCTCCTGAATCTTTGATGTGCCGCTGCCGCTCCGGCCCGGAGAGCTACCCCGAGAGAGAGGGAGGACGTAGCTCGCCGCCGCGGAAACGTCGTTGCGTGGAAAATATTTATGACACGCGGTGCGCGAGCGTTTCCGGGCTGAGGTGGGACCGCTTAATTGATCGTTAGGGGCCATTCGGATGGATTATCGGCTGGGATGTATGGTTTGGTGTTTCTTTAACTGTTAAGTAGCGCTTGTTTGTATTTCTAATAATGTATGAGTTAGATTAATTTAATTAATTGAACATTATTGAAAGGTTTTATTTATTATCCCTTAACAATGATTTTCTTTTCATACTTAATAAATTTCATATTAATATAATGAATAATCGAAATTTTCTAATACTGCGCCCCCTCTCTAGACAGGCCTTTAAATAATAACAGACCACACATAGAAGAAAAGGCCGGAGGGATTAATACTTAGGATGATTTTTCTGCATACGATCCTAACGACTCCCTCTATCGGGCATGCAGAGAACTAAGTCACAGCCACTCTTCCATGTCTACCTAATAGCAGCTTTTTCGTAATCCAAAGCCAAATAAGATTGTAGATATGACTCTATTGTTCGTTGGTATATTAAGTTTGGAAAAAAGTGAATTTATTGATCACCGCAAACTAGAGAAAGTTTAAACTCAAAGACTCTGTGAGGTACTACGTTACTATGGTACGACTATGTTAAATTTATAGTCTCTTAATACCACACATGTTGAGTATGAGAAAAAATCTTTTCCCCTGAAGGGAGATAGAGAAATGTCTGAAACTAAGTAAAATAACTGAAACTAACATCTGAGAAGACAAAAAATTTTATAAGTATAAAGGTGTGAGAATTAAGATAAAATAGAGAAAAATTTGAAAATGAAAATTTTTGGAAATTTTATATAATTTGCACTTGTTTCGCCTGGTTGGGCTCATCAGTAGAGTCCAGGCGCCCTCTCTTTAGACAGGACTTTAATAATAACGGGCCGCACATAGAATTTAAAGTCCTTATTATTTAAAGTCCTGTCTAGAGAGAGATCGTCAGGAGCGCCTGGACTCTACTTATGAGCTCAACCAGGCCATAGTACCTCATAAAGTCTTTGAGTTTAAACTTTTTCTAATTCGCGGTGATGAATAAATTCACTTTTTCAAACTTAATGTATTAAGAAACAAAATAGAGTCATATCTACAATCTTAAAATATTGAACTATATATTTTAAATTTATATTTAAACTACCATAATTCCCTTAATTTAAACATACTACTTGGGATCTTCCACCGGCACTATTACCAACGTAAATTACATCCAGCTTGATTCGTAAAATAATCCGTGACTGAGCGTTCTCAGCTTTGCCTGGCCACAACTCAAAACTACACATCCCGAAATCGACAGCGAACAGCCAGTGCACTTTGGCTAAGTGCATCGCGTCGCTCGAGATTTCGCGTACACATACACAGGGCCCCGCGCGGTGCATAAATACGTAAGCGCGTAGCTTGCGCTCGCGCGCGCGCGCTCCGGGCAAAAGAGAGCTCGAAACCGCAGCATGATTTCGTAATCGTCGAACACGATACTCCTGGGGGCTCGCGCGCATACGCATACGATAATCTCGAGCTTAATCTTCGCTCTTTCCTGGCCCTCCTTCCCCTCCCCCTATTCCTCTCTTGTTTTCTTCTTGTTCCCCGTTCGCTCGGCGCGCGCGATCTTTCTTATTGCGATCTTTAGGAATGCAAAGCGCCGAGCCCCGGCCAAACGAGTTTGCCGTGCGCGCGCTCGGGCGAGGATGTACGCGTTATTTTTATGGGCTGCCGAGGAGCTGAATTCGTAAAATATGCGCCGGGTTTATACGCGCTGTTTCGCGAATTGTGCCTTGTGCCCCATCGGGCGTCGAACATTGAAACTCGGTATGAGCGCTCGGATACTTTGTGCGCCGCTTGTAATACATTGAATCGAAAAGTGATAGTGCGCGCGCTGCTCCGCATGATGGAGCATTAAAAAGCACAGGTTCTCATAAATGTAGAATAATACGAAGAATGCCGAGGCTTGTAGGTGTTTGCATACGAAATCGATCTTAATTTATCTCGGCGAATTTTTTTTTTATTCGTCCAGCGCTTTAAAATATATCTCCGGTTGATAGGACTTTTTTTCTCTTCTTGAATTACTCTGCTGAAAATCAGCTAACTAAGAGCGATTAGATTGCAGCTGCTGCTGCGGAAACTAATTAAAGCCGATTTACTCAAAATCTGTTTTTATCGCGAATTCTAATTTACGGATGTAATCTAATCGGATTTGAAGTAGTTTTCGTAGCTAGGAATACTATTATGGACTCTTACAGTTTTAAACCTAAACTAGAATTTCATTCTTTGCATATTTAAATAAATTAGCATTTCTGTATTAGACTACAAATTTAGATTAGTTTTCGAATTCCGATCCATCCCTTACTATTACTCACATTATTAAATTCCAAAGTTTCAACATTAAGACCGTTCACCAACCTTAAAAAATGCAGCCGTTACAACAAACCCAACCGGGAAACTCCATCGCCTCGTGCGATCGAGCCGAGGTACACCGTAAGAAGCCGTATACGCTCGCTAAAAAGGAAAAGTAGAAAAACTACGATCCGCGCGTCCCCGGGGCTGCGTTTCCATGGGTTGTAATTACCCGCGTCCGGCGGCCACGCGGGACCGAGCTTTGCGTGGGTGGTCGCGCGAGGGAGCAAGCCGTGAATCCGAGGCGCGAATACATCACCGGACGCTGCGCAAGCGCGTGTAAACAGCCTGCAGCCGCGCGCGCACCGCCTGGCTCGAATTAACCCCGCGCCCGCGCCTTGCTTTCTGCCCTTTTCTTTTCTTATGCGCTTGCTTGCTTGCTGCTGCTCGCGCGTGCAGACAGAAGGAGATGCAAGATTTATAATGCCGGGTGGGTACGTTGGGCTGCTTTTTTGCTTTAGCGCGTAGTTTTGAGCAGTTTTGAGCTGGTGGTTTTCTCACGCTTGGTGGCGCTGCGCGCGGGGAATGTGTGAAAGTTTGGTTGAAATTATTTTCTAGGAATTTAGGGTTTTGTTACTTGAGCGATTTTTTTAATTAATATTCTAGCAATATTACATTAATATTCTAGCAATATTACATGAATATTAAATTAATATTAAATTAATATTACAACAATATTGCATTAATATTATATAATTTTCACTTATTTAGGGTAAATATTTACTTATGAATTTCTGGATAATCCTATTTAAAAATAGGCTAGTGGATGTCAAATTCTTCACAGTTGGCCAACCGATGGTCAAAAAATGTGGAAACTTTCTAGCCGGGAAACTATTTGAATTTTACAATAATTAAGAAATAAAAAAAGATTAATATTATAAAATACTAGTAATGTCAGCATTTTACTAGCAGTATTTTTTTTTTAATACAAAGCAAACAACATTTATTAATGCATAAAAAATATAATAATAATAATCAATAATAAAATAATTGAAAAATTTGAACAATTCAATAAGTGAATATTGACCGTAAATAATTAAATATTCTTTTTTTTATATTTCGAAAGAAAACAAATATTCGTTCAAGAATTGAAACACTTTTCCTCCAAATTCATTACACGATTTATCACAATTATCATAAACATATTATAATCACTAATCAAACTCCTATCCATAATATCCATCAACTTCGCCTCTCCTCCGAAACAACTTTCAGTTCTCCGAGCATCGGCCGATACATCGACGTGCCTTGTGAGTACATCGGCAAAGTCGCCGCCACCGCGAAAAGCGCCGCTGGTGTAAGAAACTTCCCGACCAGCCCGCGGCTAATCTCGATCCTGGTCATATAGCCTGTACACCCGAGCGGTCCATCCCTTCCCCCCTCTTCTCTCTTTTAATGCAATGTCAAGATAAACCCGGTCGAACAACCTGCGCGCGACGAATTAACGGCTGGAGGAGCCTCCTCCCGAGATTAAAGAGGGCCCGGATTCGCTCGCGCCCAATTACTCGGGCGAAAAGGTGCCGAGCAGCTCCCCTTTTTTTCCCCTCCACGCGGCCTTATCTCGACGAGAGTAACCCGGCGCGATAAGGAACTGCAGGCCCTCGCAGCCCGAATATCCTTTCGCTTTCGACTTGTCGGCATTCTTTCGCTGATCGACTCCTTCTTTGCGGCGATCGGGGCTTGCATTAAATTTTTCAGCCTTTTTCGGAGATTTTAATTATGGGGAAAGGATGGGAAAAGAGCCTTGGCTCGAGAACAGGTTCAGAGATTTTATTAAATTGTAATTTAATGGGTATATACAGGATTCGTTTAAAAAATTGCTTGTATTAATTTTATTGATTAATGAATCCTGAACAGTTATTGAATAAGTTATTAATGAAAATACTTCAAACATTAAATATACATTAAACTTGTCCATAATAAATAAATAACTATTATTATTAAATAAAATATTTTTTTGTTGCAGGTACGTAAGATTTTCTATCGAACTATGGAATACTATAGTATTCCAGAAATTACACTGAATTTTACGTAAGTAAACATAGTTACATAAGAATATTTATTAGAAACAAGTATGGACTTGAAAATCAATTATTTAATCGATACTAATTTATTCTCTCAATACATCATCTGTGATATTCTTATGCCATGTATTACTTTAAAAAAAATATCGCGATCACCGATCGAAATGAAGAAATTCCAGGAAAAAACAGCGGAATCTCCAGCAAATAAAAGAGCCCGAGCTGCCCGACGAATAAGATATTCCGAACGAATCACGATCGCGCAATGAAACACCCGGCTGGATATACATTATACACCGGCGCTGCCGAGAAAGAAGAAAACGATTAGGTTAATGGGCAGGCCGATCGTAATTTTCGCGGTGCTTCCCTTTATCTTCCTTCTCTCTCTCTCTCTCTCTCTCTCTCTCTCGCTCTCTCTCGTCGTATACATATATTACGCGCGGATACCTCGGGAGAGCGATATAACCTCGGAGATATCGGCGCCGATAGAGCGATCTCTCTCGGAGGATTCGAGAGCCGATCGTTAAAAAAGCGCGCGTCGTTCCGCCGCGTAACTTTGCGCCGCCGCCGCGATGATTTTATATACGAGGGCTGTAACGCATACTGAAGAGGATGCCGGAGGTGGGCATTATATTTCCTCGGGCGATGATAAAAGGAGGTTAGCAGTGGAGCAAGCAGAGGTGTATGCTGATTTTTCCCTGGGATTTGAATTGTATGGGTATTTTGATGCGCGCGCGCCGGGGATCTACGCTGCATTTTATGTCGACTGTTTTGATAAATATATCTATCGGCTTGAGTTTCAAGAAGTTTTATTCGAGCGCGCCTTTTTTATATCGTAGTAAACCAATTTATACTTGCAATGCAGTCTTGCATATTTATTGATAATTCATATTCCGAAGCTATTTGGAGTTTTTTTAAAGAATACATGTCGATTTAGTATCGCTTTTAAATAAAGATCTTAGTTTGAATAAGAAACGCAACTCGTGAACATTTTGTTTACAAGTTAAATTATCTTCTTAGTTAGAAACATCTTTTAATTAACAAACAATCCGCAGCGCACACGGATAGTTGACAAATCCCAAGAAGTTCGCACAGTTAGAATAGTCTGCACAACGCGCTGTTGAAATAAACTTGCCGGCAGATATACATACACTCGAATGCTACAGATTCTTGGTGCATTCGAAATGCACATACATTTGCATGTATGATCGTAAAACCCTCGCGCTTACGCGACTAGGTGCAACGACCTATAATGTCGCATTGTGCTCCCCACTCCTCACCTCTAAATCATCCAGTGCTATTTTCTGATTCGCGCAAAACATTGTCATTTCCACGCTGCGCATATTATAAACCGAAGGTAGCCAAGTTCTCCGTTAGCGAACGACTACGCGCTCTCAATAAAATCGATTTATATCCCTGATTCCAATCCGTTACGCTTCTCCTCTCAATTCGAGCTCTCGCAAGCTCTTGATGGTAATGTCCGGGCGAGCTTTTAATGTTTTGCAGCCTCGCCTTTTCTGTCCCGCGGACGTGAACCGAATGACACTTTGCTCGGGGCGTATTATTCGTTAGCGTTATTGCGTCTCTGGCGCGTTAAATCCGGCTGTAATAATGTTCAGGAGATATCGTTTTCTTTTGTTAGTTTAAAAAGTACAGTGGCACGATGACTTTTATGGGGGGTAATCAAGATTTGTTGAAGTATTTTTGCGTCTATTAGCAGAAAAAGGTAGGCGGGCATTTGGAATTTGAGTTTGCGTTTGAACAGGTCTTGATTTTGATGGAAAGTATCGTAAAACTTGAATAAATATTAAAAGAAGGTTGAAATAAAGCTAAATTCAAGCAAACGACTCCTAAGTAGTAATAAAATTTTATAATCTCCATCTATGTTCCCTAACGTTTTTCAGCAATAAGTCAGCTCCTCGGCGCGTTCAAACTAGACGGAAATCGTTAAGTCAACAAAGTTTGAGTTATTTCCATTCGCGCGGCGAGCCATTTATTTATCGGCACAATAGGTTCTCGCGCGCAAGTTTCTTACTGGAACGTACTCCAATAGGTAGTAACTTGGCTCTTCGAGCTCGAAGAGGGTAAGCGCAGGGGGGGAAGGGGGCAGCGTTTTAGGAGCTACAAACGATAGAATGAATCGCCTGCATTAGTCAACATCAGAAATGAGCGGAGAGAGCGATGGAACTCCGAGAGTTGGAAATGTGTTTGAGACCCACTCTGTCTAGGCGATTTATCTACTTCCCTGTCCCGGCCGTGCGCATCTTTCACTGCTTATTGTCATTCGCAAATTAATGGAATGTATTGAATGCAAGAGGCTCGATTTAAAAGTCAAGCTGCTTCTATCGAATTGCATTGTTTAAGCAAAATTCACAATAGCTATTTTAACAATTGCAGAGAATGTTGGTGTCAAATTACACCATTCACTCGGTGCTTTTTTAGAATTCTCAAGATTAGAAAGCGAAACATTATCCTTTTGCGAAATCCTTTTACGTAGTTTCAGGTTGCAAAGAAAAAGTTCACATGGATGTCTGATGAAGTCAGACAATGTAATATGCCTTTTTTAATAGCCATTAAGAACATAATTTTATATTATTTAATATCTTCATTGGTAGTGATCAAAAATATTATCCTTCAATAAATTTAACAGTTCGTTATCTTTCCTCTTCTAACCAATAATTTAATACCCTCAGGAGTATACTATAGGGAAAAAGCCGTCAAAATGCTTAACAATCTTAAGAGCACTCAATTAAAAGCTCGGCATTACCTCTCCGCAAACACTTATCAAAATAGCGAGCTATCTCCTCGATACACTCATCCACGCTCGCTCGATAAATAACGGCTCGCGCGCGGCCGCGCTCTATATCCCCGGCATTTCTAGGCGATTTTCTCTCTCATTTTCTTCCTCTTTCCTTTTTTCTCTCCATCCTTCGGCTGGGGCACACGCGCGCGGGGCGACACTAAGCGACGGCTCGATGGCACTCGAGCGTCTATTCGGAGCACTCCCCAAATAACGTCATATAAGATAGGCCATATCGAAAGAGAGAGCGAGAGAGAGGCTGGGTGAGAGAGTAGGTAGGCAGCCTCCGGCACACACGCGTATATATGTGCCGCACATGAAATATGGGAAGAGAGCGAGAACGAGCAGCGATCTCGTACAATAACATCGCTGGATCTCTTGCCGCCTCTCTTTCTCCATTTATCGGGAGAAGAGGGAGAGAAAGAGAGAGGGAAAGAGTAGGTGAGCTATCGACTATTTCTGGACATAAATCGACGTGTACTTACCGAATTGCTTCCGAATCGTTTCTCTATACCTCTGCACGCTCCCTGCAGCTCTCTCTCTCTCTCTCTCTCTCTCTCTCTCTCTCTCTCACACACACACACCTTTTTCTTTCCACTTTGTTCCCTCCAACACTCTCCCACTTTGTATTTCGCTTTATCTTTTCCATTCCGCTTCGGCGTGACGCGCGTGTATAGCTCCTTATTTTCATCTCCTGCCGCTGCTGTAGCTACGCGTGTACTTGTCGTTCCCTTGTGGTTTTTCTTCTTGAATTGCGCGGCGCGACGTTTACATTCGCCTCGACGTTTGTAGAGAAGGCATACCTTTTTCTCTTTTGCTTGTTCTACGATGCTCGTCTAGTGAAGTATAAGGTAACGCGTAAGTGAGATGGGCTGCTTGAATATATTGAGCTGTCGTATTAAGCTGCTTCCTTTGAAGATGTCTTTGTAGCTTAGGAACGATTTTATCGTTTGACTTTCTAACTTCGACGTGAAAGCTAATAGTTTATTTACAGAATTACTTTTAGATTCTTATTTTTTAATTTGTTTAAATCGTCAAATTATATTAAAAAACCATCTATTATTTATATCACAGTCAAGATCAAGCTTTAAAAAATGGATCACTTAAAGTTGTAATCTAATGATAAATAAATGTACCATAGATCAAATCAATTACATAAATAAAAATCAATAAACAAATCAACCATAAATCTTCAATCACAACATATCAGTAAGCCTTTTTCAAAAAAGAACATCTCTGCAGTCACCATTAAAAAATTCCTTACATCGAAAATACGTTCTTACCTCACCCAGATAACCTCTGCGCCTGACATACTGATAGATAGATCCTCTATCGTTCGCTCGCGTACTCTTGACCTCTCCAGTGCGCGGGTAGGAAGATGAGGAATAGTCCGTATACACGAGGACTATCGCATACACGAGGAAAAAAGTCGTGGCGCGGCCGCCCTTCAACCCTTTGGCCAGCGAGCAGAGAGCCGAACGACGTACGTGCTCTCTTCGTAAATATTGAACTGTCGGCGAACATCGGACTCACAAATAAGAGTGGCCAGAGCTACATTGCTTGCTCTTGGGCTCGTCTGAAAAATCGCTGCCCAAGGCTCATGTGAACTTTGCTTTCGGATGACGGGTAATTCATTATGACGACCGCGCTCCGATGTCATTCTCCTTTTTCGTCGGGCATATGCAAGTTGTTTCGTTTGTTGTGCGGTCTCTGTATGTTTTTTTAGAGGATAAAAATTAGAGTACTGACCGAAGCTCTGCTCGTGGGACGGTCGGTTGTTTCATGAAAAATTTTTTAGTTCTGCTATCGCAGGGATGTAAAGAGCAGTACATTGTTGATTCGATTGAAGTTGATTTTCGTGTATATAAATGAGTTTTTAAAATGTACAAGGTTATAAATGAACAAGTAGAACAGCAGTGGTTATATAACTATATCCGTATACGTAACATGACCGTGTAGCTGCAGTATTATTTATCGGTTATAAAGATTAATAAGATGTGTATTAATAAACGTTATTTAAATTTTCCTTTTTCAAATTTTACACGTTCTATAATAGAATAATTAAAGACTTTATTTTCTTCACAAATATGATTAAATCCTTACTGGATTAATCAACCAATGAACAGCAATCAAAACGTCATATCGATTAGCCGCCAAACACACATCCGCTTTTTTCGCAAATCCGAAATGAATTTAATTCGTTCCCTGTAAGCGCGAAAAGACAGGAACAAAAGCAGCAAACCTTGTCCAGCTCGCATAGCCGAATAGCCATCGTGAAAGTGCTTCCCTAATTAATCCGAATCTCTTTTGCCGGGCCAAATAAACGAAGCGTACCTTAAAATAAAAGAGCGACTCGATATCGCTTTTCCAAATAGCGCGCGTACAAAAGATTCGTCGTTCGCGTAAAAAGAGAACATCTCTATATCCCTCTCCCATCCCCTCGACTCATCCTCTGATTGATCCGTCCCAGGCTCGCGCGTCCCGGCAGTTCGTTAAAGCTCGCGGAATTCCACCTGCCGGACACACAGCCTCGAAATGAAACGCACGCACGGGACGGTGTCGCTCGCTGCTGGCATGGCATTCCGACGTTAAACACGCGGAGATAGAAAGAGAGGGCGAGAAATGCTTTATTGAATTGGAATTTAATTGTTGGACTCTGCCTAGGCTGGGCTGCGTCGATGCTGCGCGGTAATGCGACCCTCGCGCGTTTGAGATATGTGACCCCGCCGACTGGCAGAGTGCTGGTTCATATATGGTCTTTTGGAGCTTTTTTGTGAAACTTTATATTGAGTTTTTTATTTTGAACGAGGTAAATTTAGTTATAAAATAATGAGTCTTTATTTCTAATGATTGTAATAAACGGCATTATGTAATCGCATTTAACGAACCATTGACAATTTCAGCAATCTGAATCAAAATCATAGAAGTGCAGACAATCAGAATCGTTCCGCAAATGGAAAATGGATGATTCGACATCCGCGAAAACAGAGGTATAATTTAAATTAAATTTGCCAAGGTGAATTGCCCGCTCCGAGCTAACTAGTGAACCAGCGACCGAGAAATTTCCTCGCTCCTAATTAGGCCCTCAAATATTAAAGGTGACGAAAGTAATAATCATTAACAATTTGTCCCACATAGCCGAAGGGGCCGAGTAACTGGCAAAATTTACTATTCATAAATTCGCTTGTTTTTTCCGGGATTCAACAATGGCCGCGCGCGCTTCCTCCTCTCTTCAACGTCTCGAGATCTCGTTTTCTCTGGCCCTCCCCTCGTTCGCTCGCACATTTTATTCCCCGGCGCTCGTAAAAATTTAATGGGGTACGAGGAAATTAATTTCGTTGTATGCGCGCTCTCGGGACGAGAGAGAGAGTCAAAGTTCGAGCCGCTTCTGCCGCCTGCTAGAGGGTCGGAGCGCGCGCGCAGGGCCTTTTAATAAGAGTTTGCTGATCTTTGTAGGATTTTTTTAAGAGCGAGTGAGTTTGGAGGAGGGAGAGGAGGTTCGGGAATCGAGCGAGCGGTGTATATAGGTGCCTCCGTGCGCGCTCGCTTAAGGCGATTAAGAGAGACGGCGAAATGTGGCGTAACTGATTGAAAATTGTAATGGGCAAGGATCGAAGCTTGTATTAATGGTTATTACGAGTTTGCGCGATAGCTTTTCGACGCTCGCTTTTATAGGGCGCAGCGTTAAATAAAATTTTTCTTCGTTCTATCGTTGAATTACAAGTGAACAGGAAAAGTATCAATTGTTGACCTACTTTTAATTCTTGAGAATTACAGTTAACTAAATTTTTGAAATCATCTGTAACAAATCTGTAATAGTCAACTGATGAAGATTACTTAGCTATTTATATTTCATGCTGTTCTTCAATTGTAGTAAAAATAATCTTAAATTTTCTAATACATCAACACTTAATAAGAACAAATCATACATCACCAACTCCATATCACTTCCTGTACGAGCATCATTTATCCTTATATTCATTCCGCTCCTCCAACTTTCCTTCCATCCTTTTACTCTCCAAGCTCGTGTCTCCCTACGTGTGAAATCGTGTCGATGACGCGATAATGCGCGCCTTCTTTATCCCGTCCCCGGCGTTTTCCCGGCGTGTAGGCCCATTGTTACGGCTCGCCTCCTTGCCAATGGCATCGCGCCGAAGTAGATAAATAGCGCGCTCGCGCGAAGATCCATTGTTTTCCGCGCTATTCTACGAAATAGAAGCTATAACTTCGATCCCCTTAGGTAGTCATTCCCGCGCTGAAATCGCGCTGCTGCGAGAGTGGATCTCGCATTGGCTCATGATCAAAGCTCGGAGAGCTACTGAAAGCGTTCGGTTTGTTCGAGGCTGTATTACCGGGTACGTTTCCTCTGAGTTTATTAAGCGGTCGAGAAGCCGATGATTAACTGTTGGGTGTATCTTGTTCAAACATAGAAATGTATAAATAGAATGAACAATCCAATAAAAGTAGGGCTGACAAATTACATCTTTCTTACATTCATCATTTCCCTCCTCATATTCGCAAAAAAACATTACAAAATATTCCCCAGCACCTAGCTCGTAAACATGCAAAAAATTTACTTTTCCATCTAGCCCAACGTCAACAAAATAAATTCCATCCATCATAAATTTCATCCATCAGAAGCGAAACATACATACCCGCGCGCATTTCCGAAGCCACGGAAGCTCGCTGCGGCCATAAAGTTCGAAGGCCTACACGTCGAGAGAGCTAGCCACATAGACGTATATACACACGCATCCCCCTGCGCGCGTGTGACTCAGGCCACGGAAGAAGAGGAAGGGAGGGAGGCAAAATTAAGAGCCGACAATAAATCCGCGCGCGGCCGCTCCGCAGCACGTTAATGCCACGGCTAAGTTAGCTGCGCGCCGCCGCCGCCGCCGCTTGACGACTTCACGAGCAGTTAACCGGCGAATGGCTTGGCTAGCTCGAGGGATAATAGCGAACAGCGAATTCTATAAGGCGATAGCGCGAGTTTCCCCCTTTCTTATCTCTATCTCTCTCTTGCTCCTCTGCGCTTGTTTCTATCCGCGTTCTTGTGCCGTCGCGGGGCTAGGTTGCGACTCCGTCGTTATCGCTAATGTCTCTCTTTCTTTGTCTTTGGCTTCCCCTCCACACGCTTTTTTTCCGATTCCGGGAGGGCGAGCCCGCTGGAGCCGATGTTTTGCCCGGTGCAGTTTGCGCGCGCGGTAACTGCCGCGAATTAGGGTGAGGCTGAACGTACAGCCTGGGCCGTCTGGCTTCGCTCGCCGATGACATGGCTGCGAGCAGGAATTTTTCTTTTGACTGGAAATCTGCTTGGTGTGCTTTTCGTTGTAAACTTTGTGCTCTATCTGTTCAATTCGTTTTTTTTTTTTAGTCATAATCATTTCAACTCATATATTTTAATAGTAATAAATACCTTATGTATTTGATTCATCTTATCAATAATGGTTTTATCGGTATGAAATTCATTATCGATAGCCACATTGTCACTTTATATCTATTACGATTATTCATTATATTGGAAAATTAAAATTTGAGCTTTAATGAATCTTTTGCATCTTACGAAACGCGACTATCGTTGTTATTGAGTCATAGAAGAGTTTATAAGCAAATGCAAATGCATCCGAGATCCCACTGTTGAATACACAAATTGCATAATCCTCGTTTAAGCAGTATCCAGTAGCTCGTAAGCCAGGGAAATAATCAACGCGATTTACCATTACAAAGAAGCCAAATAGAAAGTCGGAATAAGATGCAAGCTAGCCTCTATATAGCTATACACACACACCCAGACACCCCGAATCAGACCGGAAGCGCCAGGGATTCCAGCAATCTCGGGGCGCTGAAAACCACGGAGGAAAATTACCAAGACAAGAAAGAAGAAGAGAGCCGGAGAAAGGGAGGGAAGTCGTCTTCGTCGCTGTGTGTTCCAGGGAGAAGGGGGAGACGCGAAAGTCTTAGCTTTGTGGACTCCCGGGCGAATTTCATTAACGGTCTTACTCCACCTACTCGAACTCGCGGGGGTAGCCGAGTGTCGCAAAGGGATTTTCCACGGCAGGGAGATGAAGAAAAAATAAAAGCTGCCGAGTATTTAAAGGACTCTCTTTCTCCTCCGCCTCCTCTTTGCTTGACTTAAACGAAGAATCGACCTTGCGTTTACTTTCGCAGTGTCACCGAGAAAGAAAAATTACAAGCGCAAGAACTGGAAAGAAAATTTCCCTTGCCTGGAGTGAATCTTACTTGATGATCACGCTGTTTCTGACAGTACATTGAAATTCGCATTGTGTTTATTAACACTTTTATTTCATAAATAAACACTCTATAGCTTATTGCTAAGAAAAGATTTTCATAATTATCAGAGACTATAACTGTATAATTTTCATAAACTTCTCAGTTTGAAAACAACTATCTATATTCCCGCGTCGCAGCTTTCAAGTGGATCTCTTGAACTCGTGAATACCAATTCGGGAACGCTTTCGGATTACCTTATACCGGTTCTCCGCGGATTTATTCACATTCTCTCTCTCCCTCTTTCTTTTCCTGACAATCGCTACTGTAATTAGAGCGTCTCTCAAGAGAATCGGTGTTATATTTTTGAAACCCGCTCATTTTTGAGCTTTCACACTCTCGCACAGAGCTAGCAACGATTCATCTGCATTCATCCTCTTAGCGGTGCAGCGCGTTTTTTCTCCTACTAGTTGTCATTGTTGTGGCTTTCGAGTTGCAAAAACACATCTTCATATCTAACTCTTACTTATTCAGGCATTCATATGCACTCTCACGTGCTGAATGCATATATAGACCAGCGCACTCTCCGGGCAGCACTCTAATTCACACTCGCAGATCCACTCAGACACACATACACTTTTTGCGCCATATTCTTTCTCCAGTCGCGAAATTAAATGGACGAGGCACTTGTCTTTCGCTGAAGCAGCTCGAGTCCTCCTCTGTGTGTGTGCCTACACGGACTTCCAGTGGTTCTTGCTGCAGCGCACGGCATTAGTAATGTTATTAGGTGTCTCGTCATTAAGGCGTCATCACAGCTCGCTTTGTAGTATATGCAATTTAGATTTTCTGCCCTAGTTACTTTGAGGAGCAGTACGAAGATAAGTAGATTCCATGCACGAGATGTGCAGCGGCATTTGCAATTAGCGTTGCTACTGTTTTGATGATTGCTATTTCATATACGGAACATACTAACATTTTTGTGAATTCCTTTGTTTTTTTAATGTTTGTTGAAGAAAAATTTCTTATTTATGTCATCAAAAAAGTAAAATTTATACTAGTTTAATTAATTCATTAAGTTGTCTTTTTCAAAAATGTACTTTTTAGTAAAAGAAGCAAAGGCAGCAAGTTTGTCCTTACCCACTTTACTATCCATATTCGTTGGCTTCAATCCTAATTCTTTTCTCCACCTTATATATACACGCCAGGCGCCACACACTCCAGGCTATCATATCTCTTTAATCGCAATATTCGTACATGTCCCACCCGTAAAAGCCAGTGCGGGGGTGAGAGCAGGCGAAAGAGAGAAAAGCGGGGGGATGAATATGCCGAGGCTCGACGGCGAAGATTTTCCAGAGATTCACGAAGACATTTACGTTTCGGCGCTTATGGTGTCATTTTTTAGTCAAGCCGCGCGCGCGCTCTCCCAAAGATTTACGAGAGCACGACGGCCCAGCTATATACGCTCTCGTACGATCGTAAAACGCGCCCTTTTCCCGAGAGCGGCAAAAGCTGCTGCTGCTGCTGCTGTGCCGGGAGAAAGGAGGAAAAGAGGAGAGGATCCACGTCGTTAGAGAAATTCCCCACATTGTGTCCTGGCGCATCCTCCCCCACAACCGTATATATATATATATCTATACATATATTTTCGCCGAACGAAATATAACGAGTTGCTCCTCGAGTGGCGCGCGCCGGATAAATCAGACGATTAAAAGTGCCACTCGACTTCCTAGCAGCGGTGCGCCCCGGAGGCTTAGGAATCGGCTGCACCGGCTCTCTGTTGCCGCTCTTATATTCGGCAATAATATAACGACGGAAGAGGATGCGGGCCACCCTCGAAAAATTTGACCTTGAACGAGTAATATTCGAGGGGTGCGCGCTTCTCTCTCTCTTCCTCTATACGGCACTCGAGTCTAGTTGGTCGTAGCCATCTTTCTCTTTCCTCTCTTCTTCTCTACCGGGCTATGGTATACGGCTCGGTAATTTTGCCTCCCTCGCCTGCACCGGCTCTCCTATGTGGCGCGAGATATTGCGGGCGCATAAATCAAAAATATTGTTTTTGAGAAGGAAAAAAGTTTACTATTAAAGCCAAGAGATAGCGAGAGTTTCCTACTCCCCCGATCGCCCTTTCCCTTTCGCTCCTTCTGGCCCTTAACTTCGCCGTTTATATGAGACTATGAGGATAACTTTTATGAGAAATATCTTCGTTTGCTTGGAATGCTTTTGTTTTTGTGAATTCTGATTATGAGAATTTTATGGCTTTCATTGAAAATGTAGTGTCGCTTGAAAAATTACAGTAAATCCTCAAGGAAATTTGATAAAATATTGGATTCTTTTTACCTTATATTCAAAGCAATATTTTTATTACGTTAATTAACTGAAATAATTTAACCAAAATAATAATTCAATATAAACTATGAATTCAATCGTAACATTAGTCCCATCAGCAAATCGTAACAAGTCCGTCGATTTCTCTAACCCTGAATTAACTCGTGAAACTCACTTGTAACTTATGTGGCTTCGGGATCTCAGACTTGTAAGGCTTGCTCTGTAGCCACGAATGATTTTTTCTTATTTTTTTTACTTCCATTCTCTTATTCTCTGCTGTCTACGTTTTAACCAAAAAGAAAGGACTAAACCGTTTAACATAATAGAATTAGAGATTCGACTAATTTGAATACTGAACGCGTCATTAAGCGATTTCCTTAAGCGACGCTCAATTATAAGGATAAAATCCTAGTAAATTTTAATTGACTTTTTTCTATTATTTCTTTTAACAGTTAAACTAGTAAAAAAATCTTTCACTTGTAAGTATTGAAAGAAGTTGATAATAGTTTTATATACATATTAGTAAACTTAACTTTAAAGCTGTAAGAAATTTGCAAGAATATGAATGCTGAGCATTTCCAGTGCATTCTATAATGACAATGATTATATCATCTCCTAACATCAAAAGCTTGTTCTTCTATATCGGAAACCAAAAAGCAAATCTTGATTATTCACATTGCAACTCTTATCTTATCGGATAATAACGACTACAGCACTACTCTACCTCTACCCACTATGTTCATTATTTGCTCCTTGATAAAGGAAGTCTAAGATGGTGCTCAATAAAATGCTAAAGAAATTGATACATCCTTGCTGCTAGGGAAGAAATGCTAAAAGTTCGTATGATAATTTTAACATCCGTACAAACGATACGAGGTTTCAGTTCTTGTTTATCTGATAAAACCCAACGTGTGTGTCAAACGTAACTTTGCGAAACATATTTTACCCATCTGTATAACTGGTACCAAGCATCACCAAGCTCAATATCTGAACAGCGGGTAGTATTTCCAGCTCTTTTAATAAACTGTAGCTCTAAATATCTTTTTTTAATTATAAAATTTGTTAAATTCAGCTTTATGCTTCTCTCCTACAGGAATAATCAAGCTCTTAGCATTTTTTTCAAATCTTTAAAACGCATATATTTGTAACTTTTAAGTGAAGTATCGAATTAAATATACATCTTATACTTGTTCAATTAAAATTCTCACCGGGCGATTGCCCTAAACGCCTCGGCCAAGATTAAAAACACGAAGCCGAAAACCAGTTCAAAACCAAAAATAGCCTCCGGCCCAAGCAATCCCTCCTCTCCCAGCACTTAATCCCCCGAAACGTTGCTTCAGCTCACTTCGTCATCCCTTACCCAATCTCTCGCCTTCATCTCTCAGCAGCAGCTCTACCAGCAGCCGAAAACGCGATGCAAAACGAACAGCTCGAGCCAGCCCTTTGACACACATACAACAAGCCCGGCGAGCATCCCGGCCGTTTTAGCCGGTACGGTATAATACGAGACTGGCCGTCGCATCGCGGGCGACGATTCGCGGGACTACCGAGCGCGCGCCCGCTCGGCCCATCATTATAAATCACGCCGTAATTACACGAGCTCGCGCTCTTTCTCGCGCGTCGTCGTTTGCGTATATATATATACATACATGTGCACGCGCGCGCGCGAGGCACGCTTATTTATGTGTGCGCGCGCCTGTTGACTTTTACAGCGGCCACAGTGTTGAACAGCGCAGCGGCGCGTTCGCGGAAAGCCCTTGATTAGGGCAACAAAGTATGCTCGCGATGTGTCGGCGTGTCTGGGTGCGGTTTTTTTAACGGCTTTTTTTTTAAGGGTAAGGGGATCGAGTTAACGCAGTTGTCGTATAAGGAATGGGCGGATGGGGCTAGACTTGGCGCGATTTAAGTGGTGGAAATCGTTAGAGAAGTAGGGAAATTAATTAGGTGTTGATGTATGGATTAGTTAATATTTTTTCTAGTATAAATTAATTTTATGTATTTTTTTATTCCGAATATGTTAAGATTGCGCAATTGTCACATTGGTACTTTTATTTTAAAACTTTACAAATTAATTTAAATTACCAATTCAACTCCTATAAATATAACTAAATATAATATTTAACGTATAAATTTGATGTAAATAAAAATTTCAGTCAAGATTGAAAATATAGTGACATCGCAAAACTTTCATTTTTTACAAAGATCACCATTGTCAAGTTAATAGTTTGATATAACTAATCATAACTATGATTAACTTTGCCTCTATTGAAATTTATTCCACAAATTAATAACCCTCAGCCTTACTCTACTAGTAGTTATTTAGCCATACTGGATGACAAACAGCCACGAACCTTTGACCGTCTCTTGTCTACAAAAAACACGCCTCAAGACCGGCGCGCTAAAATTGATGTCATCAAGCATCAGCGCAGCGACCTCTAGCGTCAGACCGATTCCCACTTAAATAAATCACGCCGAGCCGTCCACCTCTTAGCTCCAGCAGTATAATCCCCATCGCGCCGCGTAACCGTCCCTTGCAGCATCCTCCGTCGGATATTAAAGGCATTCAAATCTCGGTATCGATCGTAGTGGCCGCGAGCGCGCGATGCAGCGTCTCTTGTGCGCGCAGCGGGAGCTAGCGCCGCGCGCGTTATTATTGTTATCATTGCCATTCAGAGAGGCCCCGGTCCTTACACGCCGCGCTCCTCGAGCTCCTCGCAGTAACCGGCTTATGGAGGCGTGCGTATACTCTAGCCCCGTGCCGCGCGCGTGACATAACCAGCGCCCCCTACCCCAGCAGGCCAGCGTCGGAGGATATTACGGCCAATATAACCTGGAGCGCGCGCTGCCCCAACGATATTGTCTCCTGCAGGGGGCTGCAAAAATTTATACACGCGACCGGATGTAGGAGCGAAATTCGTTTATGAGCGCGGGCGGATGGCTCGACGCTGTTTGGCGCTTGCAATTTTGCAGGCGTTTGGCGATGCTTTTGGGGAATGTGTGATGGTTTGAGAAGAATTTGATGATTTGAATGTTCTGCATTTAGTGCAAATGATTTTCAATAATTTTTTATTTAATCTATGGGGTATAAATTTATTTAGGAAAGAAGTAAACACTTCTTAAAAGCATTTATAATCTCACTTACTGCCTAATTCTATTATGGTTAGGAAAATTGTAATCTAATTGTAATTCTTTCTTTTGGAAACATCATAAAGTTAATACTAATATATTGGTTAAATTTATATTTGATTGAATCTCTTGTTTATTGATTATTAATAACTGAAATTTTATAACTTTTTTCAAAATTAAATTTCACATCCATCTTATTTTAATTATCTTTATTCTATTGAATAACAAAAACATTAAGCATATTTAAGAATATCATAAAAAATTTAGTTTCATCTAACCATTATAACGGCGAATTTCCTCGAAATATAATTCAACGCCCATAAATGTTAAATCTTCATAAAATCTTTATATTTCTGAATAAATAGGAAATCTCCCAACGGCTTCCATATCTGAATACTCCCATAAAATAAATTTATGTTGCGACGTATTGATACTTTTATGAAGAAAAATGATCGTGAAATAGTAAAATCCTGTGTACGAGTGCGTGTATATAAAACTTCATAGAAAGAAGACGCAGAAGGAGGAGAAGAAGGCCTGCAGGGAAATAAACGTATAGAAGTCACTCTTTGTAGGCTTGGAACGCGAGCTCGCATCTATAGAAGGCCGCGCACTGTGTATCTCTAGCCCTAGTAGCTGGCTCGAACTCGAGACGAAGCCAAGTTTATTACGTACCGGGTGACCGGTTGCTTTGCTCTCGAACTGTCCTCCAAAACTATCGGCAAACTTTGCCAGTTCTGAATTTCTTGCGGTCAAAGTCAAGATAGTCAAGCGTTTCATGACTCTACCGCGGGCGAGCTATAAGGATGGCTCGCTCTTAATAGCGAAACGATTTGCCGTCTCATTTACTAACTCAAATAGAGGATTATAATGGAGGAGATGAATATTTTATTAGATTTTAAAACTCTTGGGGTGGTATTTGCGAGCGTTTTGCATCTAGAAATTTTCAGGCTGCAACGGTAAAAATAACGTAATTATGACCTGGAAAGTTTTGTTCCGTTGTATTATGAGTTTTATTAGAGAGATCTTTGCAGCTTTTGAACTACGTAAAAATTAATGCCTGATAGAATTAGGAAAGTTGAAATTAAAAAAAGAAACTTTTTCGAGACTTATTCTCTTCTCGGTTCTTTTTAATTTCAACTTCATTTCCGCTTTGGAAATGAAGATGATTCGCGAAAAAGATCGGAAATTAAGAATCACTGAGTACTAATTAAATCGGAGAAGCTTACTAATGACAGGGTACTGAAATCGTATTAGAAGACAGTGGTAAAACATAGTTCCTTTTTCAGAACTTAATTACAATTTTATAGTTTCACTTTTATATTTTAAAAATAATCCAAATTTCAAAAGCTAAAATTTAAATGTAATTTAAACGATTTATAAATTACTTTTTAAATGATAAAATAAAATCTACTGGTTTCGCTTTTAAAATGATGATCAATCATGTTATAAACAAATTTTCATTAGCTTGACAATATCTTTCAGTAAATCTATCTTTCAATCAAACATAAACAATCAAAAACATCCACAATAATTATCCACACCAGAAAAGTACCCCTCCACCTGCGCAATCCCACATTTACAACCGTAAGAAGCAATAACCTCTGCTCCCACTCTCAGCATTCGCGTAACAATAACCGAAGCTCCCTCACCTCATCCCTGAATAATACACATTCCGCGAGCTCGGGAGCATCGGCTTTAAATAATTCAGCCTTCTCCGAGGCTCCCGCGAGCGACCACCGTGCGGGCGGCGCATACCCCAACGCCTCTATACACCGAGCCGCCGTCCTCCCTGTGTATTCTTCCTTAGGAATTCACGTGCGCGTCAGATGGAATTCTCTTCGCGCGCGGAGCAGCGCAATAGGGCATCCTTCATAAATCGCGCGCGTACGCGTAAATAAATAAAGCAGCATAATAGTACGTATCGCTCGGCTTGAGTTTTTCTCTACTGTGGCACTGCCTTTTCCCATTAATAACGCCAGGTAGGCAAGACGGGATCGGCAATCTCGCTATTAGCTGGTGTATGGTGTGGAGGCCCTGAGTATGGGTGAATGAAAGGTGAGTGCGATGTTGTGGGAGGGTTTGCCGAGAGCTTGATTTGGTGGTGTGATGGTCGTTTCTGTTGTTGAGATGATACAAGTACTTTTTTTTTTAATGGACGGATATGTGGTGTCTTTTATAATTGTAGTGGCAATTATAATTACATGTTGTACGAGGAACTATACTGCAGTAAAAGTTTAATTTGTAGATAATAGCTATAAGTTGGTGACCAAGTTAAACTTTCTATTTAGAGGAATGCGAGAAGTTTTTCTGATCTGTTGCAATTTTCTTATACCATGTCACTCATAGCCGCTTCTCATTCTGGCTTTAAACTTTTTTCTTCCATTAAATTTTCATTAATACACTTCAGCGGAAGAGATTAATTCCAGCTATTTTTATTCTCAGAAACATTAAAAAACCCATTCAATTTTTAAACCAAATATACTTTTCAATACACCACACACTCATTTATTGTTTAATAAATTAAAAGCATTTTAATTAGTCAGAGTACCGGTGATGTTTTTCAATTAATTTTCTATATATAAAGCCGATGCGCTCTCTGGCTTCGGTATTGATCTTTGATAGTACAATGGCTGAGCGAAGGTCATGGGCGTACACCTGGCAACCGGCGAGTGCGGAAATTCGTCTCGCCGCAGGCCTTCGCGTCTACGCGCTGCATCAAATCAGAGATATCTTGCGGCAGTGAATATTATATATATAGCTACGCGCCGTGTAATAAATTGAAACGCGAATACAACTATTGCTGATGATATTTGCTCTCGGGGTATTTCGTGGCTATTTCCTTGATCGAATTGTTGTTCAAACAATGCAAGTTGGTTTGTTAATTAATATTGTTAATGTTATTTGTCAAGTTTTATAAAATAAGTCTGTCGTGTTTTACCGTGCGGTATAATGTCAAGTATATAAACTTGAAAAATAATTTCATTTATACAAATTTTCGTAGCTTTAAACTAAATTAAAATGACTAAACAAATATTTGATGCTACATCGAAAGATTACATCAGAACCATAGTACTAAAGATGAACAAACTCTTACGTTGCTTTAATCTGAACAAATTTAATAACACATTTAAAAAAGCGATTAAACATTTAACCTGATAAATAACCTCGATCTGTTCTACTTTCCTCTCCTTCCACAAACACCACTAACCCAGCCGCACGCTTCCGACTCTCACAGCACAATGCTCACCCACAGCTCATATACCTGTCACTTGCAATTAACGCCTCAATGCATCCACGCCAAGACGCAACCGTTCTCCCAGCCCTGTCTAAACCCCGTCTTCCTCCGCTCTGCAGCCCAGCGATTTTCCCAGACGGCAGGTCCTCAGAGAACTGCCGTGCTGCGGCGGAATGCGTATATATATATATACATATACACACCTAGAGGTATAAATCAAGCGGCGGACCAGCAGCGTTGATAGAAGCAATAAAGAGTGGTGACCGGGCCGCGCAATTCTGGAGCTAGCTGCACCAGCAGGGACTACCTCAGGGCCGCTGCCCTCACGAGACTTATATTACGGGGGCGCAGCGCTGTAAGTGTTCCGGTGTGTAACGGCGCCTTGCGGAATTCGAGCTGGCCTCGAGACAGCGAGGGAAATTGATGACGGTTGCTTCGTCTTTTTTTTTATAGGGGTTTGGGAGATGCTTGATTTTTATTTGATGTTTATTGGGCTTTCGCGGCTGGGTGGGTTAATTGATTCCTCTTGTGTGCTAATTGTTGCGAGATGTAGTTTGGGCTGCTCGGGCTGTTTGCGGTTAAAGTTTGATTAAGACGTGCGGGGCTTTGCGGTCTGAACGTCTCTGAATAATTTAAAAAGTTGAGCTTATTTAATTATAACTTTCAATTCATTTTTAAAAATTCATGTAAAACGTTATTTATATATCGAACGTTTTTTTTGGTTTTTTATTCTTTACCCAGCTTTTTGAAAATTCATGCGAGCCTTCCGCCTTCGAATTCTGCGGCTGCTCCAGCTGGCTCTATCTTCCTTCCTCCCTCCGCATATGTATACATCGGCACACGACCGCTGAATCGCCAATAAATAACTCGCACATTGAATTGCTATATGTGCTGAGGGACATGTGTGTATACGTTTACGCGAGGGTGGGCGTGTATTTATGGATTGCGGTTATTGATTTTCTATATCTGCTAGGGAATATATTGGAATTTGTTGCGAGTTTATAGGAAATAATTATGGGGTTATATTAAGTGTCACCTGCCTCGAAGCGAATTGACTGCGATGCGATTTTCTTGTTCGCTATATTAAATAAATATTTTATTCGATATGCGCGCGTTTAATTAATGTTTCGTGCCGCGGCGCTTATACTAGATTAATTCTGTCGCGTTTAATAAAACGTTTTTCCGAAAAGGATTTATTTTTAATTAACATTCTCATACTTTTTATTGCTCATTAATTATTACCTCGAAATTCGCTGCCCGCGAAACGAAACGTTTCACCCGGCATCCTTAAAATGCAATAAACTCGCATTTCTCCTGGGCCAGTCAACTCTACTGAGCTTTTTAACAAATATCCGCGCAAAATTACCTTCGTCGAACGCGCGGTAAAATTAAAAGAACCGGGGGGACGTTTTCATTTCCTCGACCGCTCGCACGCGAGTTTATGAAGCGATAAAAGCCCAGAAATTCTCGTCAATGCCGCTACAACGCAGCTGCAGCTTTCAGGACCTAAACGCGCAGTCGGCAAAATAATAAAAAAGGTGCGGGCGCTCGAAGAAAAATTTCTCAGCGCTCTCGCGAATGTTGAGCCACTTTCCCCCCCTTCGGGCATAAAATCCATCGAATAAGTCATTACGCGCCGGGTAATTGGCAATTTTCCGGAAATTTTGCCCAATAAGGGATGTGTCAGTTAGCCGGCTCCCCTCTGTCTTTCTCAGCTCTTTTGACGTGCTGAGAGCTCACGCTGAGCTACTCCCCAGCGGGCATGAAGCCATCCTGCTCTCTCGTCTTGTATATCAATTAACCGGTGGCTCTCCTAATCGAGCTCGGGGATCTTAAATTAAGGCGTAATCCTCTCGCAGAAATTTCAGCTGCGCGCAGGTATATAGCTGAGGCAGCAGCAGCGGCATCAGCAGCTTCCAGCTCTTTACTTTCTCCCTCTCTCTCTCTCGAGATGTTTACCGAAGATGCACGATGCGCGCGGCTGGCCTACATAATGGGCCGCTGCCCGCCTCCGAGGCACGAGAGAGAGAGAGAAGCGCGCGCAAGTCGCGAACTTTATTTACGATATTTACCTAGAAAGAAGGCAGATCCTACGCTGCGATATTAAAACACTAATCACCGATCAGCTCGTAAATATTGCTTTAAGCACGAGGTTGGACAACGTTATAATAGCTGCTTTTACTTTCAGGCTTTATTTATGGAGAGAGTGCGCTTAGAGCGCAGAGGAGTATGCAAGTTTAAAAATAATGGCTCCCTCTCTCTCTCTCTCTCTCTCTCGTGCTCCGAAAAATTTCATAATTTATTCAATCGTTAATATTATCGTGCGGAAAGATTATTGGTTCATATTTTTGAATGGCTTTTCAAGATGGTGTAATATATTCATTTTATAAAGAATTTTTGAAGGTTGCAAAAGATGATCTTTTGAAATTTCAAAAGTTTACAAGTGGTTGTGTGGCAGTTTTAGAAGAGCAATAAAATGTATAGCTTTGAGATGATTGATTTCTCAATAAACTGTTTTAAATACTATTTTTTGATGAAACAAAAATCTGTAGATGATATTTTATCTCATCTTGTATAGAAGAAAAGTAAATACCTATGCATTTACGGAATCTGAGAATGCTAGTATTTCACACAGAAAACACATACGCGTGCCTATCCACAATTCCGCGACTAGCTCGTGAAAACCAAACAAAGCTAAGCAAATCGTTGAAGCGACATGCAGCTCAAGCAGTAAAGTACTCGAGTTCGAAGGCGAAAAATTCAAGATGAAAAATATTTTGTTGGGTGGATGTGTACAATATCGATAGAAAATCGATTTCAGATTTCTTTTTTGATGATTGGTATCAAATTGGATCCGGATAAATTAGAATTATAGCACATTGTTTTTAGTTTGCCACGTTTTTACACCGATGAACCGAAGATAAATATTTTATGTTTAATTTTTTTCAATTACAAATCGTGATGAAAAATAAAAAAAAAGTTGAGTCTTGATGTTAATAAAATGTAGCTATAGAAACTAAAAAGCCAATGAGCTTAGTATCCATAAAATAAATAATATAAAATCTAATTAAATAAATTATCATCGTCAAATGCAATCAAAAAAATTACTAAATACTCTAAAATGTTATAAACCTTAGCTAAATATTTCTCGTTCCATACTTTCCTAAACTAATTTCTTATCAAGCACGCTCCAATAAAAATTCCAAATTCCGAACTAAAATCCTCAAGACTCTTAAGCCCGGCGCAACCGCCTAAAATATCCCACCGATGCGTCGATATTGAGCCCAGGCTCGGGCTGACGCGTAGATTTCGTCGCCGAACGAGCGATAAGTGCTCGGTTATGTACGAGTTCGGCGAAGTTCGCGGCCATAAAGAAAGATTCATTACGAGGATCGTTCCATTATCGAGTGCGCCGAGGAAGAGGGAGCCGCCGCCGCCGCCGCAGCACGCATCCCCTTACATTACGGGCCGTGCGCTCGTTAAGTTTGATAATACCGCGCGCCAGCGGCAATTTTAGGCGAGCTAAATGGACTGCGCGCTGCTCTCTTTTAATTGAAATCGCAATTGGGCTTATGATGGAAAGATCGAGCCTCGAATATTAGCGATGAATATCGGATAGCGGCGATTTATGGCGCGATTGAATGTTTGCCGACGTTACTTTAATGTAAGTTCAAGAAGTCTTGCCGTACCTGGCTGCATCTACTGATTAATCTTGTAATTAATCTTGCCGACTTTGAGAGTGGAACGATTTTGGCGCTGGAAGATTTTCGAAATATATTTTATATTTCAAAACTAAAGTGGCTTGTAGATCTTCTTTTGAGAAAAAAATTAGGTATTTTAAAAATCAACAGCAGTAAATAAAAGTATATTGGACACTGTAAGAATTTTTTAAATAGATCAGAGCAGAAGCTGAGTTTTGTTTATTTTATTTCCTGTCCAAACAAATTCTGTTTTAAAAGCATTTGCAGGATTAAAATGTTCACGCTTCTGCGCGTTTTACTTTAGTATACTATACGAATAATATATAAAAAATTCAAAATCAAACTAAAAATACTATTTATAAATATCGTCATAATAAAAAGTATTCTGCTTCCTAATGAAAATTCACTTATACAGTCCTTTTAAACCCATCCTCCCGAAACTCTCAGCGCCGAATCTCCCAAATCCCCATAAACATTGATAAAAACTAGCTTCCGTAAATTTCCGCCCGGCGGACGATAAGCGTGTAAAATCAAGTTGGCGAAACGAAAAAGCGGCGATTCCTTTTTTCCCTCTTCCCAGCGCGAAACGTTCGGATTTTACTTAAGTCGCATCGACGAGCCCGATGCAGATGGGCGTAGAGTGCGAGCGAGAGAAAGAGAGGAGGGGGGAGAGTAGAAACAGGAGGAGGAAGGAAGAAGAAAGAGTAGTCGTTGTAGACGAAGGAAGATAGAGAGCGGGCCGAGCGATGGATCGAGTATCGGTGAGTGCGCTGGAAGCTCCAGAAAGGATGGGCCGATGTTTCACACTCAATCTCCTGCCACTCTCTCTCTCTCTCTTCTCGGCAGCGCAGCTCTTGGATATCTTCTCTCCAGAAACCCTCCCCACGCGCGCGCACCCGCGAACTCCTTCCTTCTTTTTATAGGTTTTACGTTACTTCTTCCTTCCGAGAGAGCTTCGGCGCTCCCTCCTTTTTGCTGCACTCACTCTTTCTCTCCCCCCCCCCCCTTCTCTCTCGCTCCGCCGGGATCCAAACGGATCATTTTCCGGGGAAGCAATTTTCGCTCGCTTTCGCCGCGCGCACCGAAAGAGCTTCCCTACGACCGTTTGGATATAAATAATTAAACGAGAGGTTTACAATTGATAAGGAGAGGAGAGGAGAAGCGGCAATTACTTTGCGGACTTGTGCGCGGGTGGGACTGATCGATTCGATGAAATGCAATTGCAATTGCCTTTGTTTCTCTTTCGTTGGGTTGGTGTTTAAAAAACTATTAAAATGGAGAGAGGAATAGAGTTTTAGAAGTAATAGCAATGATATCAGAGATTTATTAGCTGGATAAAATTTGAAACTTTGCAAATGCATAATAAAAATCATTGGTAAAATTTTAGAAACTAAAATAAAAACGGAAATGGAGTGCATATTTACTCGTCTATTCTAAAGTTACAATAATACATACATTTAGAGTCAATGCTTAATTCCTTTAATTATAAAAACATTAATTTTCTGCTATGATCAAACACAGCTCACGTCTCAGATTCTTAAAATTCTTCTAGAACGCTCACTACCACTATAAAAACACTATTAAAATTACACGATCGTCGAATAACGCACATTCAAGAAAGAAAAATCATCCCGAAAATCCAAAATTAATCATCATAATGAATCCCCAGCAAACATTGTTTTGGCATTCCTCAGTCAAAACAGTAACTGCAATTCAGTCGACCGCGCTATCGCTGGAAACTCCAAAGAGAATCGTTCGCGTTTCCATCATCGCTCGCTCTACGTAAAACTTCGTCGTCGTCGTCGCGCGTGGGCAGCGGCAAGCACACAGAAAACTTTTAAATCGTCGGCACGTGATCCTGCCCCGCGGGCGGATCTCTCCTCGTTCTCCTTTTACATCCTTCTCCTTTTTCTTCCTCCTCTTCTTCTCCTTCTTCCTCTCCCGTGCACTACCTGCTGCGGCGCAGCCTGGGCTCTCGCGCGCGGACAAAGCGGTATTAAAATAAAATAGAGACGAAGATGGAAGGTGGAGATAAGGACGGAGGAGGAATAAAGTTGGAAAGCGAGAAAATGCGGCAGGGTGTGGGAGCTGGTGACAATGAAAGTTAAAGACAGCGTGTAGTATATGTAAAACGAAAATAAGGAAAGGGAGAGAGAGGGAAGCTTGTAAGGAGGTTGAATGAAACTGTTAGAAATGAAATAAAATTTTTCTTCTGCAGGAAGCCGTAATAATGCAGAAGGTGTTCACGGTAATTGAGTTACTTGAGAGGTTTACGCGCGACTATTGTTTTTAACACGAACCAATCTGCTGCTATTGTTTTTATAAATTTAAGGTCGGAAATGAGAATATAAATGTTCGTAATTGCCAAACATTCATTTTTGTAAATGATAAAAAAAAGCATGTTCAGAAAATGCAAGTATTAATTACAAATTGAAAGAGCGAACTTTGTTTAATTTCCATCAAATTTATTTTTGTAATAAGCGCAGCTTTGCATACATGAAAAGGTTATAATTTTCCATAAAATATCCACTCCCAAGCGGCTAATATAAACTCCGATAAAAGTGTTGCGCATTTTACGCTCGATATTCCCGTAGCGACTGAAAAAAACTTTCAGCAAAAATGCCCCGCGCGCGCCGCCGTACCAAAATTCAATAAGTTTAAAAGCAGAGTTGAGGTTTCCGTGAAAAAACGAAGGGGACGAAGGAAGATGCAGTGAAACGCACCGAGGATCGAAAAGAGCAACGCTCACGTCCATACTCCGAAGGCAAAGGCGATTGCGAGCTCGCAAAAAAAGGAATATGAGAGCCTGGGTAGGGAGGAGAAGATAAGAGAGTAGTATATCGATGGGCTTGTGTATAACACCGCGAGAATCGAAGCCGAGGAATAATACAATTGAAAGTTGCAATCTCCGAGCTGGAGCCGCAGAGTTACGCGCTTAGGAGCCATGTGGCGAGTGTATATCCATGCGCTCGCTGGATTAACTTCGCGGAGAAGTTTCTTTGTTCGCCGAGGCTGGTTTTCCATTCGGCTGGGAGAGAGGAAAAAATAACGCGCCGCGCGCAAGCGGCTAAACGACGGGAGAGCGTGGGCGGAGGCTGAAATTGAATCGAAGCGACTTGTGCGTCTTATTACTCGAGCGAGAGGAAAGGAGGATCGTTTGGGTAGAGGCGATCGCTTCGAATCCGCTGAATCGAGTTGGACGTCCCCCTTTTTTACCCTGTCTCTTATCTGGGTGACTCACTCGGAGGTTCGCTGTATGACAGCCTCGGAAGATATGCGAATGGGGAGACTTTTTGCCTTGTTGCGGTAACTTCGAGGATTTAAAAAGCGAATGTAATTTGGCCTGGGGAAGGATAAATTATGGAAACGTGCCAATTATCTGGTTCGATACGGAGATTGGTGAAAATACTTTTTTGTACAGGACTGTTTTGCAAATAAAGAAAATCTTTTGTGAATTTTAATTTGACACTGTTTTACTAGTCGCAAATAACGTAGGTCATTCACTTCTAGAAGTGTACTATTATTTCAAATTTCAAATAATTTGTTTTTAAAGTTTTTTAATAACGCCAAAAAATATTGTTTTCTAAAAAAATATGAAATTTCATGGTTGAATTGAATAATTTTCTTATTATACTTGCTTTTTCGATATTTTGATAAACAAATCGTAAGTAATACTGTAATAAATAGTAAATATGTCTAATAATAAACGTACTTTTAATCAAGTAAATAATTGCTTGCAACCACTCATTTCTTTTGTATGAAATTCAAATTTTATTCCAGCATGGAAAAAAATATAAAAATCCTGTATTTTGCCTATAATCATTTGTTGTTTGCTTTGAAAATATTACAAAACGATTGAAGTTTATTATATAGTATTTAAAATAAAATATTACTCCTGTGAATTATTTAAAAGAATTAATCTATAAATTAGATGCATAAATATCCAACAATTACAAGTAACAAATAAAATACTTATTAACAAATGAAAATAAACAAAATCAATTCCGAACTTCTAATTATTCATTCATCAGACAATTCCCACGCTCGGCCTGACAATCTTAGCGCGGCCGATCCTCGTCATGCAAATAATATTACCGGATCGATTAAAGCTGATTACACCGAGCGACTAGTCTACTCTCCGAGGAAAGGCCGGAGAACGAGTTGAGGAGCAATTGGCCAGAATGTAAGTAATTCGGGAAATCGCGGGGAATATCGAGTGACGAATTTCCTTGCTAGCTTTCGTATCCCGGCGAAGCGCGAGCACAGAATTGAGAAGGGCGAGAGAACACGGGTGAGATAATTGCGCGACTCGATTAGGTTTTAATGTGACTACAGTGTCTGGATTCTCGCGCGCGATTTTCAGATTCTAGATGGATGAGCGAGTGATCGTTTTCGAACGGCTCTGATGATGCTGTTAATTTTTAAGCGAGATTTTAAAGATTGGGACGGAATAATGCTGTGCAATTGCAGTGAATACTGTAAATTATTATAGCTATATCTATATTTACTATCAAAATATTATTTATATTTTCATAGTGATAAAATTATTGTAATGAATTAATTTTTTTATTTTTAGGTAAGTACTGCATACGTGATAATCAATGGTTCGATGTAAGAAAGTTAAAAATGGTAAGTCATCTCATTGTTTTCCAACGTTATACATTTGCGCTTGATAGAACTGAGTAAACAGTAAATATATAAAAAGGCATACTGTCCCCTTCTACAAAAGCTAAAATTAATTTTCAGACAGTATTGAATCTGCACGAGTCAATTAATAATCCTTTCATTTAAATCCCAATATTAATAATTAATTGGTAGACTCAATCGATATTTCTCTCAAACCCCATGCGTGGATATAATATAAATCCAGCCATACGCCCAAGGAAAGCCCCGCAATTAAACAATTTCCCCCAATCCCCAGCGCCTATGGCTTATCGACGAGCGCCGAAGCACACACGCGTCGAACGCATGAATTTCCCGCCGACGAAATTACTAACGCGCTTGCTACCCCCGTCGACTGAATAGCTCGCGCGAGGCGTCGCGCGCGGCGAATGCAATTATAACGAAAAAGACGAGCGCGAAACGACTTTCTCATTAACGCGCTGAACAATGAAGTCGCGCTTACGCCGGTAGCTCGCGGGCTGGTCTTACGACAGCCCGGCAATAAACACCTCTGGAATTGGTTATTTTCCCCGAGAATTACGACGTGCGCGGCGCCCGGTAATTGTACGTCAACCGCAGAGATTACAATCGTTGTGATTGCTCTTTGTCTTTTGCCATCCCTCCCCCGCTACTCATGAGTTTCCCTCAGCTATCCATCGCGAGAGTCTGGCCTGTCCTGGGCTCGTATCACTTTGACCGTAATGTCGCTGCTTAGGATGACTTTTTTTGGAGGATGCTAAGTGGAGTGTGGGATGTGTGCTTTGGCTGACAATCAAATGGAAGTAGAGGCAGATTTTTAATGTAAGCATGAATGCGAGCAGTTTTATTGGAAGGATGGGTAGTTATTCCTGAAATAGATTTTTTAGTAGGAAATGAAGACGGATTATTAGAATTTATATGGTGATCAAAAAATTATAAATTATATGTTTCTTTAGTGCATTTGTGATTTTCTGCAAGATAGATGCTGTAGTCAAGAATTTTGATCAGGTTTCTTCTGTAGGAGGATAGAGAATTGTGCAAATTAAAAGTCGCTCTTTGATTTTAAGATAAAACTGTCTATGCTATTTTCTTTTATTACTAAAATAATTTAATTATGCTACTATTTTTGGCTCTAATTTTTATAATGGCAAAATTAATTTATAAATTATAGGTACCATTTATTCGTAGTGATTAAATTAATTAAAATTTAAAATTTTTCAGCGCTTTGACGTTTTAATTGAAAAAAAATAACTCTGACTTTTATAGTTTGAAAGATGAGGAAAAACACTTTTTAATATGTGACCTGTCTTGATGAAGCCTTGCAGGTATACAGACGAGCCATTCATTAGGGATCTTGTTGGACCTTTTTTACAGTTGCGCCGACATGAAGCCTGGGGTCGGGTCAAGATATTATGCATCGCGCACGAAAATCTGATTTCCGTTTTATCGTGATAAATGATGTGTATAATAATAACTTGAAGTTTAAAAAATCGAATATTTAATATTATAATAAAATTGCAAAAAGAATTTTACGTTAATAATTATAAAATATTTATAAGAAAGCAAATTAAATCACTTTGTTAATTTTTATTAGGATACACTAAGAAGATATAAATGAAGATAAATAAATAAAAAAGGGGAAACAATTAATCGTATCGCTATAAATTATTATTCTTTACATATTTATTATTAATTTATTATTGTATTTTTTTTTAATATAACTTTTATAATTATATTCTAATACTATATTGCATCACACATAAATTACACTTGTGAGAAACTAGTTGCAAATTAATCTCGATTCTGATATAATACCTCAAAGATAGAGCAAATGACTTTTATTACTCAAAGCAAAAACTAATAATCCAGCGTAGCTTTTTACTGACTCTAAAAATACAGCGCGTCGAATTAATAAGGTTCGCTCAACCGGAAGCAAAAAAGCCACATAAACATCCGTGCCAATGAGATTACGAATCCATAGATAGCAATCACATCTAAAAATCAAAAAAGCCAAGCCATCCGCATAATCCGTGCAGAGTCTAAGAAAAATCAAACCCGTCGCGCGATACCAGCGGCTCGAGGCAGCCGAGCTCATCAGCTGATGGGGGTCGCAATTAATAACTCTCAAGTCGTTTATCACTTCGAGCGGCCGCGCTCGCCGGGATAATCCACGACGTGCGCGCATAGCCAGGCTTTTATATGCCGGGGCTGGAGCGAAGCCTGTCTGTCGTATACGTGGCTACGCTGCCACACATAGGCGACTCTCTCAGCGTCTCGAGGAGATTCAGAGAGTCGTAATGAAGCACGCGGCTCAGCCTTGATGTATATACGGGCTCGGTATGCGACAAAGCGACACTCGTGCGCCGCTTGAATTTAACTGATTGTCATGCGATTTGATATTTACGTCACATTGAAATCTTAGGAGATGTGGTACTGAATGTGTTAGGGAGTTTTTTTTCGGTTTGGTGTTTGATCTAACATTAGGCGACGGCTGATGTGTTTGAGCGCTACCGGTTTTTGTGTGCGTTGAAAATTAATTCTAGATGGCAGCGCGGGTAAACTAGAGTTTCAAAAGCAAATATCATTTTATTTTGAGGTAGTAACTCTTTTAATATCTTTTATTTAAATAATATTTGTTACTTAATTTAAATTAGAGGAAGATAAATGTCAGTCAATTGGCGGTGATTTTTTTTATTGGATACAGCAAATTGGAATTGTGTCGACATTTCGCATAAACTTTTGTCCGACTAACTTTACCAAAGCTATAGCTGTAGTGCAAATGTGAGAAAAGCTCAATTAATATTTGCTTTTTGAGGGGAGCTTTCGAGCGAGCGTAGATTGAACGTTCATTTTTAAAAGGCTGCAAAGAGTAGAGTTTAATGGGCCGTGAAATGCAGGCAAACATCGAGGTTTCATAATAAGAATGTCTTTTTGTACTTTTTGAGTGTAGATGTTCACTTTTGCATCGAGTTAAAATTTTATGAGTTCGTTCAATTGTTGCATTGAAATAAAATTTTTGATCAAATTTTCTACTTTTTAAAAATTAAGCTAACTTGGTTCGATTGAGATCGAAACAAATAACATTTTTAACTAAAAAATATTTGATTATTAATGAGTCATAACAGTTGTTAATATTTTGGTTCTAATTTCAGTCAACTGACAAACCACAAAATTGAGCATAAAAAACAATTTGAGCAATAAACAAAATAACCAAGCTGCCGAGCTATCTCCGGTGTAAAAGATTACCGCAAGGAATTGCGAGGTGAGGTGCCTGCTTTGAGAAATAGCCCCGAAGCCTCGAGTTGACGTGTTGGCCGCGTACGCGGTGGCTCGTAAGTCGATCATACAAATTAATGGTTAGAGCCAAGCGGAATCTCCGGCGTCGTCTTTCGAGACGTGCGAACGAGCGGTCATCGGGTGTCGGAAAAATTCGAGGCGCAGATGCGTCGAGCTGATTTCCGCTGAAAATACTGCTTGATTTTTTACTCGGCAAAGCGATGATGCGTCTGAGTGATAGATGCTGTGGTTAATGGTTCCTCGGTTGGTGGGCAATTAATTTTCCTTTATTATTGTTTGAATTTTCGCTGATTTTTTTTTAATATGGAAGTTACAATATTTTAACCGTAGTTTGGAATTTATTGTTTTGTAGATGTATACATTACTAATTATCATAAATAAATTTTATTTAAAATTAAACGAAAAAATTATTTATTACGTATTGTCTTAATTGCATGTAAATAAAATTAAAAAATATGGTCACAAAAAATGTCTGAAACATTAAAGCTGAAGTTTAATATCAATAATCTATGCAGGTGCTAGAAAAGTTCTACCAGAATTCAGATTAATAAATTTATGAATAAACCTCTACCAATAAAATTTGACGAGTGCAAGATTATTCCATATGAATAAATAAATAACACTTTTTAATATCCATGTCATCGATATAATGTAAATTCAAAGAAATTGAAAACATCCCTTGAAGCGCCAGCCTGTATCCGAAATCCTTATTGAAGAACAAAGATAATACAAATGCAACATCGAGTTGATTTCCTGGGCTGCATTGGCATGAAATTCAACGAGACAGAGCGATCTCCGGGAGCTTTAATTTAGAGTGTATAGCGCCCATTTACGAGCGACGAGCTTACCAAGTTTTGTCTCTTTCTCTCTCAATCTTTCTATCTCTCTCTCTTTCATTCACTTTTCCACGAGTATAGGTCAATCGATCCTCCGATACTAAGCGAGAGAGCTTACTTACTCGCGGAAACCCAAAGACCTCCTGATAGATAGATACATCGCAAAGGGGTGCGCGTGCTGCGCAGTACGTCTGCAGAAACGTGCCGAGCGAGTTAAAGTTAGCGCGCCGAGGATTAAAGGAGAAGCTAGAGCTGCAGCGCGGAAGGAACGAGAGCCAGAGGGATAAAGAGGAGGAGAAGGAGAAGCTGAAATATTAACGAGGACAAATCGTACTTCGGTTAACGATTTCGTCGATACTGGAGCGGATGTAATTCATTTTAAAGTATAGTTTACTTTGGCAAAACTGGCTGTCATCGATTAATTTTTACACATTCTAAACTTTGACGTTCAATTTATTTTTGTTTATCTGATAATAGCATCATAATCCATTGTAATAGTTTAAGAAAGAAGTCTTTGGGTAAACTTTTTTCTAAGAAGATATCGTCGAATAATGATTTTTGTTAAAGTGCAAGGCAAACATTCTGTATTTACAATATTGTAATGATATTTGTTACTGTATGACAAAAATCTTGTAATTTTAAAAACAAAATCTTTCTTAAAAAGTTCTTGGATGTTTATATAGAACTCCAATTAATGCTAAAGGATTATCGATGCTACGTAACAAACAAATAGTTAAACTTTAAGTTTATCTAGTTGAACTAAGATAAGATAGACAATAGAAGTAATACGTGTTCGCAATTCTCCAACGAACAGTTTATTAAATTCATTGTATAACAAAATGAAGGAATAATCTGGTAACCGCAACGGCATCAACAACAACTGCAATAATAGTATGATAGAATAATAAGTGGTTATGCGCGCGTATTTATCTCTTCTGAATTACAGATAGCATAGCTAGGGAGAACAACTTAGATAGTTGAGGGAGAACTAAGATCAACTAACAAGCGAAGTATTACCCCTCTGGGCCGTGGTTTCTGATTATTCTCTTGGAGGTGATTTCTGATATCAAATAGCAAGAGAGGACCGCTGGGTAGTTTACTTCGAACTAGTAGACTTGCCTTCTAATGTAACAACTGTTTCACTAATATTTGAAAATATATGCCGTATATTCATTATGCTGCACATTTCATGTATCATCTGTCTAAAAAATGTATTATTAGAACATTATGAATAAAATATTGTTTTTATTCAAGTTTTATATCAAATACTTCTGATGTGGTTAATATAGTTCTGTTCTTATATTGCACCAAAACTTTGCGTGCAAAAAAATTTCTAAAAGACATCAAATATGTTCAAAATCATATTAAAAACAAAAAATTTGTAATGTTCTATTACATAATTGAAAAAATAGCTTCTAAAACAGTTTATGTGGTGGGTTGATCGTAATATCTGTAAAAGCTGACTCATTTATGCGTATAAAAATACAAACTCAAACAATCTATTCACTTATAATAATAATGTAATTAATATAAAAAACAATTTCAAGTTAATTAGTCGTAAAAGACCCTCTTATAAAAAAAATGTTCAAAATAACATAAATACTACAGATCGTACGGCACCCACCTTATTAGAATAGATCCTTCAGGCAAACGACTTAAAATCACAAAGTGAAGCTCTCGACCGCAGCGAAAGCCTCGTCCTAACCGATTTCTTTCGCTCTTCCAATCCCCTTACGCAATTCTCAACCCATCCATTATACGCGCTTTCCCAGGCAAAAGCGCATCCCCAGTCAGATCATGCCGCAGCTTGCGCTCCTTTTTTCCCCCTCCCCTCCTCGGCAATCTTCTCAAACGCACTACAGAAATCGCGACGGTAAAACCGTTAAGTTTTTACCCTCCGCGAGTGCTGAGGCTCGTGTGCGTGCGATGGCTCAGGGAGGCGCGCGTGTTGGTTCAGAGAGAGAGAGAAGGAGACGTCGCGTGGTTCTTGTCGCTCGCGCACGGAGACGTCAGAGGATGACAGTGCACAACGGGGCGTCGACAAGATCTTTATTCACTCGGGGGATTTCCTTCCGCTGTACGTCTTTTTCTTGTCTCCCTCGTGTCTCGGCTCTCTCTCTTTACCCTTTCTCTGTTACCCCCCCCCCTACTTTTATACTTTGCCAGTCGCGTTTCGCGAGATGGATTGTGCAGAAAAAAATGTTGTCTGCGCCTCTCGCTCCTCTTGTGGTTACGTTTGACGAGGGGTGTATTAATATTTATGATGATGGCAAGTGTAATGCTTGGGAGAATCGCGGCACCTGTACGATGAGGTTTTTGTAGTGCATTAAAATATTTAGTTGATAATTATAAATACTTATAGAGCATAAATAATATAGTATTTGAAAAATTTACTGAATTATTGATAAAAATGTACGTAAAATTATTGATAAATATTGATTTTCAAAACTCTTCACTAAAACAGATGATAATTCTCATAAATGATTACCCCTTCTATCAATAATTCTATCAATCTCATACTCACTGATAAATTTTCAACAACTTACACTTTAACTAGATGCGACAAGACTGGATGATCGAAAAAATTTACTACCACTGATGGAGAGAAAAATGTGGGTTAGGGTATACCTATAGGCGTGCAAGGCTTTCATGTCGAGCTGTAGTAAATTTTTTCGAGGCGTTGTGCCAGAAGCGACATATGCCTTCCTCAGTTGCCGGCGGCAATTTTCTTGTGCCAACCGACGCCGCCACCGAGCTTAATCACGGTACATCTGACTGCCTAAATTGGCTTAAGTAAAGCTAATCTCGAAGGTGTTATCAATTAAGCGTATTATACCGATAACGCTAGTCAGGCTCGCAAGCGCCTAGCGAATACGGACCCACATATATAAGTGCTGTGCTTCGATGTGCATCCTAAGTTCATGCCACTTGAAACTGTTCGACTTGTAAGACTGAGAAAGTGTTTTCAGTTGATATACTTTTAATGTATGAACAAATAGAAAGGTTGCTACTTTGAATTATGATATGTTATCTAACTATTAGTTTTGTTATACTATAATTTTATTGGTAAGTCTACTATATTAAGGATAATAAAAGAAAATCGTTTCGCAAAAAATGTACTAAATATATACTACTTTTATTAGATAAAATAATACAAAAACTGTATAATTTCTATTTTAGATACAAATTTAATGTAAAAATACATTTTTAAAGATATCAGTCGATAAATTGGGATTTTCAATTTACTTTTTCTTTAAATTTCTCTGCTTGGATACGTTGAGATGCATGAGAAACAATAAAATCAAGTGCTTTCAATTTTAAATGTTCAGCATTATATTGACTTGAAATTAAAAGAATATTATATTATTATTAATGACATTATGCATATTTCAATTATTGTTAATATATGTTTCACATATTTTTTTTAATCCATCAATTTCGTAGATTCCTGCTACTAGCAGTAGCTTTTCAGCATTTAATTCCAAATTAAGAACTTTACCGGTATACAAATATTGTACAACTTCTTTCATAATGACATAATCAACGTCAGTAATATTTATTATAGTTGTTTCTGATTCATTCGTATTTTTGTCAAACATAGATGCAAATACTTTGCTTTGCGCTGCAAGAATCACTTTATGAGCTGGAAGCTGTTTATCTTCCACGATAAGGCTAACGTCACTAAACTTTCCAGTTTCCAAAAAGTTCTTTAAACCGTCTGAAAATTCACTTCTAAAACTAGTTTCTTTTACAATCTTATTGAAGATAAATGTAGTTGTGATTATAACTCTATCACCGATTAAAGGTCCTTCTACATTGCTCAATTGGTAACTCTTATTTTCAAATTTTGTTCCTCTCCAACTTTTTTCTTTTGCATATTCATCTGCATGATTAAATGTACCAATTACAGTCCCAAATAAATTGGAAACTGTGACATTGAAGTTTATAAGTTTAGAAATGAAATTTGTAGGTTTTAAATTATAAAAATTAATGAATATGAATAGACCGCCGTTACGAGATTCTTTATTAAATCCTGTGGGAAATCCCCAAATATCCCATTGATCGCCATCTTCAGATAAAGAAACCATCGGTGATTTAATTATGTCTCCACTGTAAGAGCTGAAATTGTTTATTGTCCACTTATAAGTAGCTATTGGTGCTTTAAATTCACAGATAAGCAATTCATCTATATTTTGAGAGTTGGCTGTGAGTATTAGTAAAATAAGCGTTAATATGGCAGGAAACAACATAGCTTTTATAGATTGTTGATTTTTATTACACTGTACTTTTTTATTCATGATTTCTATTATTAGAATAACCGATCAAATAGTTTTAATAAACTTTTACAAAGGCAAAAGTGATTATTTATTAAAAGTAATAATAATGTATTTATTTATCTTTATGTTAAATTCCATATGTTATTTGAAACTAAAGAAAACTATTTAGTGCTACGTGCTTTTAACTGTTTTGACTAATTTGCTATGTGCTGCAGTCTTGAATTATATATTTGTTCTTAGCGTGCTTCTCTACCACTAAGAAAAGTGTAAAAAAATTTTCGTTGCTATTCCTTTTTAAGGCTATTTCTTATACGGTGTTTAAATAATCTAATTGCCCTTTGATCGAGGAAAAGGGCGATAACAGAACACTCACGCGACAGCTCAGAATTTTACTAAGTATTACTTTATTTGAGTACTTGAGCGAGAGGCGGGGAAGCGATGTAACATGGCCGATTTGCACATTGCAACTAACTTGAGAGAAGCGCAAAGTATGCGAGATTATACTACGTGGTCACGTGACCAATGCGTGATTTTGAAGTGCAGTGTGGGCGTGCGTGCGTGGTGTGTGTGTCTATATAAACTTCCAAATTGAAACTGTTGTTGTTGGAATAAAGAAGACAAGTGAAAGATAGAGCAGGAAGCGGAGGGAGATACGTTAAGGCTGTTAAAAGTGATGAGGCTGTGCTGCCGTACCATCCCAATGTAGATGTAAATATCAAATAAGCAAATAAAGGAATAAAATAAATATGGTTTCAAGAAAATTTGAATTTGTTTTTTTAATTTTAATAATCTCTTCTGCCATAACCTGTTTGATGCGGGAACAAAAGGAATTAATAAATAAATATACATTAATCATAGAATATTTAAATAATTGAATATTTAAAATTAAGAAAACATTCCTCACAAACTTTGACTGAAAAAAAAGCATTCGAATGTCACAAAATAAAAAAAATCAACTAAAACGGAATATTTCCTGCAAGCAACCCAGAGGATTCTTCAACCCACGCAAAAAATACTCATCATCAGAAAAAATAGTTTCGTGAAAAGCAACCGTGCGCTCATTGTAGGCAAGGAGAGCAAATCACACGTTAGGAAAACAAAACGCCGTGGCGTGCAGAAAGAAATGAGGGATAACGGCGACGGTGCCGGAGCGCGGAGGCGTACTAACTGCAAAGTGCTCGTCGCTCGCTGGGCCGTAAGGTTAACCGACAGCTGAAATTTACTAAAGAGTCGGCCGTTAAGGCGGTGTCCACCGCACGACTAGCGTGCCAGAAGCTCGTGAGAGGCCAGGCTCTGCCCAGAAGGGTGTGTCCGTAAGCTCAAATATTTTCTAGTAAACGTAACGGTAGCGTCGTACTGTGACGCCGTCGCGCGGCCTTTTATTTATCGCCTACGATTTGCTTCCTTTCTTTGACATTGCTTTACTTTTTTCGATTGTGTTGTGAGAGTGCATTGCATTGATTTTTCGCAAGATTTTCATTGAAGAGGAAGGACAGCGGGCGGAAATAATTATTGTTTCTTTGAAAATAATGATAAAAAGCAATTTAAAGATGCTGATATATTTAGTAGATAAATAGTTGTAAATACGTAGTACATTGAAAATTCCCACGTTTGATAAGAACTGCTGAATCTCACGGTTCCTAGTATAGTTTCTGTATTTTTGTAACAATTATTGCGGGATAACCTTATTGCACTTTAAATTTTTAAGTGGCTGGACCTCTAAGAAAAATATTATGATTCATAGTAAGCGAGTATGCGAATTCATTTTTAGAACTCGCGATATTAGAATGATCAAACAACAGCGATAACTGCTGATGAAATTCAAAATGTTTTTTCAAATACATAGTTCTACTGTATATAGTTTTAAAGGTAGGTCTGTGCAAGCTTTCGATAAGCTTTTAGATTTAGTACTTTTTATAAATTTAAAATTCTCGTTTCATCAATTTTTTGTTCTGTTTAATTCTCAATAATGCAGTCATACTGTTAGTTAATAATTCTATAAATTAAAATAAATAGCTTCGAGTTCAAGCATAAAGTTTGAGATTTAGGGTACTTTTGGTAATTAAGGAGAGCTTTAAGTTTGAAAATGCCGTAAATAACGAATTTAGTACATGAATATGCATTTTTTATACATTATATTTTAATTAGTAATCATACAACTTTTATTAACAGAATACAACGTTAATTTAACGCAGTTTTTAATGTGATGTAGCACTGCAATTGCCACTGAAATACCCAAGTCCGTGAATATCTATACATGATTGTCATTTTATAAGCTCATTTTACAACTGAAGACTTCTGTTTTCGACTTGGCAATTCAATCAACCTTTTACGAGCGAGCGCGCATAAAATCCCCGACTTATTTTCAAATCAAATCCGAAAATCAATATTTTTGCAGTATTATTGTCAATTTGCCCGCGCGCATAATCATAATGCGATTCCCGATCGGAGCTCTCAAAATCCAGCGTAAATAAAACTCTGCATATCCGGCATAAAATCCAAACGAATGTAAAACTGGAATATTTCGCCGACTTTATCTGCCCGCGCGTACAAGATCATAATCATTAAAGCCTCGCGGGCCGCGCGAACAATAAAGAAAAAAAGCCAGCGCAGAAAATCCCTCAGCCGAGCGCGAAATGATCGCGCGACCAATTGAGCGGTTTAACTATCGATAAATCGCGAGCGGGCGAAAAGAAAGGCTGCGCTCTCGCGTCCAGCCGCGCGCGCAATAAAATTCCTCGCGAGAGCGGCCGTAAAATCCTCGGCCGCGAAGGAGCCAATTTAAATTTCAGCTCCTATTAAAGCAGCCGAGGATGAAGGCGATAACGAAGGAAGAGGTAGAGAAAGAGAGCGAGAGATTGGGTTGTATATATAGTAATCGGGCGGCGCGATAGCGTCCGCGGCTAATTCGCCGCCGCCGCCACCGTTCGGAAATTAATTAAGAGGGGCCAGGCCAGAGGGAGATTGTGCGCCCGGTTTTACACACGCGCGAGAGGGTAGGTAGGCTGCCGGAAGTCGCGATTTAATGCAGGAGAGGGACAGGCCGTTCGTTAGAGGCAGCTTCTTCGCGCGCGCGCGCGCGCTCGGGGTTTAGCGCTTCCTGGGGATCGCCGGAGCGATGTGCAACTAGTTTGCCTTATCTTTTGCTCGTCTTATCTTTGAGAAATTATTTTACTCGACTTTTTCAAGGGACTATCTATGATTTATGGCTAACTCAACTTTTAATTACCTGTGATTAGTAAAAAAAACGTGTTTACGGTGCGAGTGTTGCCAATTAGGGGCTTGCTTCGGATGTTTATATCTGAGGGTCATTTTTCTACGTGTGCTATCAGCGTTGTGACTCTGGACCGGCGTTTGTAATTTATTAGAGTGTTATAGTTTTTTTATTTGTAATTGACATTGCATATTATAGTTGATCTAGAGTTGAGTGTGTTATTCAGTTAATGTTACGGATAAAGCTTTACAATGATTTGAGCAATAATTGTATGTAACAAAATTATAATAAGTAAATACAACAGTTGCTAGAGACACATTGTAATAATAGCAGCAAAATCAGAAACACATTTAATTAAGTACTTCTTCCATAAAATTATAAAAAGAAAAACTAAAGCTAATACTTTCTTGATAAGTTAATAAATCAAAAAAGCTAATATTTAAATTAAAATATTAAATTCGTCGCTGAGAGACTCGAAAATCCGCTGTTCCCTAAACGTCCGAAAAAAATGCACGCAGCAGCAGCGAGGAGCGAGACAGAAAGAAATGACACCGATGGTGTATGCGTGTCTGCAAGCAAGCAAAAGAGCAGAGCAGAGAGAGAGAAGAAAAAAGGGTTATAAAACCAGAGGCTGCAGCAGTGGCGGCGCAGCGGACCAAGAAACGAGCGTCTTCGCTCTCGAGACAAAAAAGTAAAAGCGTTCGATCGTGCGCAAATCGTCCCGAGCCATTGGCCCCAGTGTAGAGCGGAGGGATGAGACACTGCAAAAGTGAGAGAGAGAGAGAGAGAGCAAGGGGATCCGAAAAAATTGGAGCACAAGGAAGGAAGTGGATAGAGGAGAAGATGCTAAAACGGAAGAGCGTCTAAGCGAGATTGGATGAAAGTTTTGTTGTAGATGAAGAGTGCGTAAAGAAAATAATAAAAGGATATGGAATTAGATGAAATAGAAAGGCTGAGAGATGAAGGAAAAACAGAAAAAGCTGTAAAGTTCAATAGTGTAAAAGGGAAAACGACTTTCAGAAAATAACGAACTTAATAAAGAATAATTATGAAATATGATATATATAAATAAAAAAATTAGTTAACTTTTTAATAAATATAATATATAAAAAGTATACAAATAAAAATAAAATAATATTTTAATAAAAAACCTTAAACAATATAATATAATAATTAGAAAATTAGCAATAAAATTGTGGGTTATAATAGGGCTTTTAAATCGTCAAGATGCATTTGTGGCAGCTGCTTGCATAATAATTCTATTCGTTTTCGTAATTTTAATAACGGTAATTCAGAAAGAGAGTGACAAGGCAACGATCCTCCTTTTTTTAGTCAGTTTTTCTGTTAGCGTCAAAGTGAAATCCATTCTAATTGCAGGGTAATTCACTTTTTTACTGATGGTCCGACCAAACTCGACTCATTAGCCAATTTTTCTGTAACGAGCGTGTCAAGCTCTTGGCGGAAATTAGCGGCTCACTTTCATACTTTAATAACAAGGGATTCGAAAGTGCGAAATCTTAATGATCCAAAGGTACTTTAATTCAAGTTTAAAATACATTTTTTAATGACAATTATTATTTTGTGGCGAATATTTTATTATTTTCCACAGGAATCGCTTGTTTGATGTAAAATTTTATAATTCTAATAAAAAATTATTTATTAATTTCCAAGCATGGATCGAAAACGCCGTAACATTACCCTTCCTTAACACATTCATTGGCTCTCCCGAAATTCTCCATGGCCAAAGACAGTCAGGCCTTTTATTTTCAGCTTTTTCGAGCCTCTCCCCAACTCATTAAAGCGTGTACATGCCGACATGCGAAAGCCGCTGCAAGTCGTCGGAATCTCTTGCTCCCTCCCTCTCGCTGCGTGTCACTTTTAATTCACTTACCTGTGCCAGCCGGCTACCGACGGTTACCTTAAACACGTACAGGAGACTGTGTATACGCGCGCGTTCTTGAATATATCGGCGCGAATTAAAATTTTGATTTTTTTAGCCGACTTAATTAAGAGGAGCTCTGTTCTATTGCGTTTCTTGAGTTTGAGGGAACGTTGAAGTTGTTTTTGATGCAGATTCTCGTGTGGAAGATTCTTTTTTGGAATAAAAGCTTCAACGTTTTAGGAGCGGTTGATGTTTAAAAAATTTTTATCATTTGAGATTTTTTTTGAGAGAATTTAATAATATGATTTTTTTTCGCCAAGAAAGTAAATAAACATCATAACTATTATTTCAATAAAAACAATCACTGCATTAGTAATTTGTTTACATATCAAATATGGTAATTATATAAAGATTTGTTTAAATCATTTTTTATTTAAAAATTATTTTCATAACAAAATAGATAAGATAAGTTCTGTTACCTTCGAAATTCTTTATTTTCTGTATTTGTAAACTTTTATTCTGCAATATTTTTCACTTTATTCCTAATTTTTGTCTTTTGCGACATACTCGACTTTTCACTTGAGACTAAAGAAAAACAAAAAAGAATAAAAATTTTCAAATATTATTAATATTTTAATGATTTCTCTGCTAGAAAATTACCCAGAATCTGGCCAGATATGTTATTTACTTTAGCATATGTGACTAGATGCTGCTTAATTTTCTACCGGGTTTTTAAACATTTAAATACTTACTTTGCAAGCATCGATAAGAACAATTCTATCTGATTCAATTGGTATTGATTCTACTGATTTTCTACAGAATTCCCCATAGTTTTCACATGTCAATTTATTCTAATATAATTTTAAAATTATACTGTTTTAATAATAAACTAATCAACATATTAGATAATATTTAAAATCGAACTTACTTTTTGTATTGTATCTTTGACTGCTTCCCTCAATTTCGCAAAACCCTATTGAAAAGACATTATTGATCATATTCATATAGTATGATTATAGACGTGTAGTATTAGTGTAAATTAAAAACTTACTTCACTAGTAGGAAACACGAATAAATAGATAATCATAATAAATATGATTTTCTTTACCATATTGATTATGAAATATTTTTACTTCAATTTGACTTTGACGATTTTCTGTTTTAGCTCTTTTCTAAAATGAATATATAAATATACTGTAATTTATGAACGTGATGCAAAATTGCTGCAGCCACGATTTTACTATAAAGTGCCTAATACCTTACATTTTTTATGCTAATATTCAAGTTTATTATTACTTTTCTTAGATAAATTTTTAAAAACAAATTTATTACGTGGTAAAACCTAAAAATTAATTTGTAATTTTACATTAATTAAATATGTTAATATGGAAATTTCAATATTTCATATATCAAAATCGAATATAAACAAGAGAAAATTATGAAATTAGACCTGAGGTGTTCAGAAGCTTTGACGTCGGCATAAATTAGTTAACTTATGCATGCTAAGCTTTTTCTTAGAAGATTTATAAATTTAAAATATTATGTTAAAATATTAGGAAAAGAAAAAATTGAATATCAAATTCACAATATTCAAACCTTGCTTATTTAAGTAAAAACTTTGCACAAAATAAAATATAAGTGATACTATTTCTAATTATGATATTAATTTAATATAATCATAAATAAATAACATTACTTAAACATCTGATGCAATTATTATCATTATCTAGGAAATTTCATGTAATCCATCAAATTTCGCGTAGAATGTATTTTAAAAATACAAAGATAAGATGTATGCTGAAATTTGATATCGATGTTTGTAAACACAGAAATAGATAAGAATTTCGCTTTTATCAAGGGAGTTACTAACACGACGGCTTTTCATTAATTGACATATCGTATTAATCAGCGTCGACGTTCTTTCACGCGAATAAAAGTGGATCTTCGTTGTCATCAGAGATAGTTGACCAAGAGCACTTGATTCGTTATATGCACGAATTTTCACTCGCAATATTTTATCCATTTTCGCTGTCGCCAGGAATACCGGGCGGTCTTTCATTTTTGCGCATGATAACTAGGTCGGATATATAAGTTAAATTTAATTCCATTTGGAGATACACTTTAATAATGTTTATAATTCTTTGCATCTAAAATGATGGCAGGTTAAACAGTAACACTTTGTGCAGCTAAATAAATGACGGGAAGTGAGATATGAGAATTCTATTTTAATAAGGATGTAGAATAAAGTTGGTTATTGTATTTTAATTAGTAGTTTATTTTTTAAGATTAAAAAGTATTTCTTGTACAAAAATAAAAGTTTCTTGGTTTTAATTTGATGTTGACAAATCTGATATGATGTATTAAAATACCTGTTATCTGTCTTAAAATTTTATTTTAAATAAAATTTCAGTGAGCAAATGAATTCCGAGAATTATATACTTCATTCTCGAATCTGTCCGTGAATTTTGAATTTTGGTATATTGGGGCCAATATTGAATTCACTAATGACAATATTCTATTAACCTACTGGCTATACTATTGCTAATAATGTTTATTTTTATAATTGTTTTAAAATTGTTAATTTAATATCAATGCTTGGAATGAAGCTGGTTAAAATGAACATATGTCAGAATAACTAAAACCAATAACTCTGAAATACCAATATCTGGTATTTCAAAAGCTTGTCTAATCATTTGAAAAATTCATTTATTTTAATAAAATAATGGATATATAATTAATAAAAATTACTTAAAACTTTTGACAAAATACTTTGAAACAATATTATTTTGAGAAATGTCAATTAGAAATATTTTATATGATTGCATTCAAACTTAATATTTAATTTGATGAGAGGAGAAAAAAGATTTCTCTTATTGATCTTTGCGAACCATGATGTTATTTAT
>UELX01000208.1:0-104517 GCA_900480035.1 Eupelmus urozonus | reverse complement strand
TAATTTTCGGTACACTTATATTACTCAACTTTGAACAAGCATAACTTTGGTTCTAATTACTGGTTCTTTATTCTAAACACGGCAAATTAAAGATTAATTTCTATACTTTATGTTTAGTTATAGCAAATTTATTTAGAACATGTCTAGACTAAATTAGTCGCACTTCAAAGAGAAGCTCTTTTCTCATATTAGCCTTAAAATATGACTACAAACGTCAATAACTTGAGTTTTCCGAAGCGTTAGACCGTATAGCTGCGGCTTTGTTTATTTTTTAGCACCTTAAAACACATCCCAAATTTTCATTAAGATCTGAGACCCGAAGGTGTGACACTCTCCTAGTTAGTAAAGAACAGTATAAACTATCAAACATATATATAAATTTCCCCTCGCTTTGCTGGGGCGACAAACTATACCCGTGCGGGAATCAGCTACTTCGAGCACTAGTTACGTAATGTACTATTTAGTAACCAAGCGGATATTTTTAATGATTAATAGCTCATTTTCTTCATATTTTAAGACAGTTTTAGCAGTAAAAAGAAATTTGGAAAATCTATTTGGTTTTGTTTTTATATAAATTTTAAATTATACAGGATTTTGAAGCTATAGAGGACTATATTATTTTTTATGTTTTGATATCTATTTGAATTTTTATTTATAAAATTTATGTTTTTATTTGATTAAAGTAATAGAAAAAGTTATTATATTTAATACATAATGAAATTTTGCAATATATTATTTTTAATAATCAAAAAGTATAATAATTTGCACAATCGGTAGTAGTATAGATATATCATACCTCGTTAAGAAAAATCCATAACTTTTAAATAGTAATCATAGATATTTTAGAAGCTAATGTATTTACAATTTTACTTTTTAACATATTCAGCATTACAAAATTTATAAATTTTAATAAAGATGTCAACCGAAAAAAAAATATGCTTAAACATACTTAATATATTTAAACTACATAATATACATATAGAAATAATGAATTAATCTTGAGAAAGCTGCGTGCTAATGAATTAGCAGCGGTTTTATTTTTTATTCACTGAATTTATTGCTTTAGTGTGTAAGTAACTACCGTTATTAACCGTTATTACATCCTATGCAAAAATGCGATTTTAAAAGAGTCAACATTTCGAGAATAATATAACTTTTAATTTCTGATAAAAAATAGTCTTCTGAATTATTAAAAAAATTTTAAAAACTATTAACAAACAAGAACTTACAGAAGCCCAGTTCTGTTACTTTGCATATGCTCGAGTTTATCATTATTAAGCTATTGACCAAAATAAATAAAACCTTGTCTATTAAACAAAAACTTATATAATTTTATATAATTGTTCAATTGGTACTTAAAAACGGTCTGTATCAAGCTATTTCCTAAATAGAATCAAAAACAACATTGGTATCAGTAAATTCGCGATGCGGAGCTTTTTAAGGGCTTTAATTTTTTTCGATTTTCCTTTGCTCCATTAGACTACGGTCTCAGTGCCGCAAAAGTTTATAGGTACCTATGCACGCGAAACTTTGGCATACTTTTCTGACGCGGTAATACGACGGGAATATGATCCCGGCTGCTGCAGCGGAAAATCAAAAGTTTCGGACGACTCGAGAGTTATTACATTTTCCAACGGCGATAATACGCTGCGGCGTAGTAGGCACATTGATTTAATTAAATCGCACGTTCTCTTTCTCTCTCTTTCTCGTCTGCTATGGAAACTTAATTAATTCCGATGCGCTCGATATTTCTTTTGATCCCAGTGAGCTTGGGTTCTTTCATTTTCTTTGTAAGATGCATGCAGTACTGAGTAAATAGTTCTGTGTTATTGATACGATGATTAACTGACAAAGTACACATGAGGATTCTTTCATTATGTTTTTATTCTACTAATATAATGAAAAGTGAAAAAATCGAACAAATGATCAGGAATCCCGGATTAAAAATCATCTTTTCATAAAAAAGCATTGTAAAAAAATTTGTAAGATACTTTAATTCTGATCAATACGAAATTGAAATGAATAACTATCATAAAACGCATCATACAAAATTCACTGTTAATATAACACTAACAGGACTTTAACGAAGAAAATTTTTTGCAGCTTGCATCATAACTCAAACAATCCAAAAACTCCACAACCCAAACCCACTTTTCAAAAAAAACCAGCGCAACATCCAACCCTCAACAAACTCTCCCATCCTCAACCCATCCTAAATTTCTAACTCAACAATCCACACTGCAACCTCCACCCCCGCATTCAGCGGCCGCGCGCGTCGTGGTCCGAGCTCGTCAGCAAGTAAGAAAGTCCCTCGCGGCACTCGGAAAATCTCGCCTCTCTCCCACGCGCTGACTGATCCCTTCTCTCTCTCCTCTTTCTCTCTATTTCGCGCGGCATGCCGGCAGCCCTAGCTCGCATGCGCGCAGCAGCACGTGAGCGAGCGCGCGAGCTGGCACAGCTCTGGAGATGCATCGCGCGCGGAGAGAGTCAGTACCGTGCGCGAGGCCGTCGAGCGCCGACGACGACGAGCTACCTCGCTGGACCGATCCTTGCGCGGCCGCACGGCAAAAATGATCCGATCCGACTGTCGGAGATAGCGGACAGTGCGTGCTTTGTTTGGTTTTTCGATTCTGTTTTTTTTTTAGTCAGATGGGGGAGGGCCGTGGTTGGGGTTTCATGAGTTTGGTTAAGGACTGCTGAGGGGGGGATGCGTCGAGTAGGTTGATCCGGCGGAATTCACGGATTTGAAGATAAGGTTGATTTCGGGTTGAAATTTGTCGGTAAGGATGGCTTTGTTGTGGATTGTTGTTAGTAGAGAATGTTTTTTTTTTTAAAGGCTGAAGCTCTTTGACGAGATTTTTTGATTGGAAATTCTGGTTTAATTAAAACGAAAATGCACCACTGAACTATTGAGTTTGATCGTGATATGTGTAAATAAATATTTTATTGTGATTTAATTTGCCATTCGGATTGTAAAATTTAAATGCAACTCAATAAGTTAACGGCAATCATCAATGCAAGTATAGGTTAGTAACTGGTAGATGAAGTGATAAATATAAATTTAAATTACTTAATAAAAACGTAATGCAATTATTTATGGGCACTTTTTAAAGCTTAAAAACTATACTAACTTTTATTTGTAATATACAAGAATTAGTGATTTAAATAGAAATGAATCTCTCGTGTAAAACCTGAAATTCCTCTCACATCATTTTATTTAATGGCAGGTGTTCATAAAATATACGTTAGGAATAAAAAGAAAGGAATCGATTGAAATAAATACATAGCGTGCAGTTGTAACCGTATGAATTGGCACTTTGTCAAAGTAATAAATTTCTACTTAATTCAATCACATTTGCATATTAAAATTTAAAATGAATGTTCTAAAAAGAAATTTAAAATCCTTTTTGAAATTTATAACATAATAATTAGCGTATCCACAAGAAGTATGTTTGGATTGTGCGGGGGATTGACTTTTAATGAAAATAAACTTTGACGACAGACGGTAAATATAGGTTAGGATTATTGAAAATCGGATTATAACGAAATATCGATAAGAAGTTCAAGCCGTTTAACTTGGCACTTTATCAAAGTATGTAAAGGAAACTTCGCCTAAGTACTTACATCGACATAATAAAATTAAACTTTACTCCGTGTATAATAAATGTGTATGAAAACCGAAGGCTCAAAAGGCAAATGTAAACTTTAATGGATGCGAGTACGAAAATATTATTAAAAGGTAAAATTTATAATATCCAGTTTATACTTTCAATTCATACGATGGCTGCCTGAGTAATTTAACGAGAATTCAGAATAACTCATAAATATTTTAAAAGATCGCGCAGTTGTTATAACGCGTTAAAAAATCATAATCAGTCAAAAGTGCGTTAAAGTAAATTAAAAAGTGTGCATATTACTTTAATCACCCCGTCCAAAAAAAAGAATAACAAAAAATCGAAATTGGAAAATAAAAGAAAGCAAAAGAATAAACTCTTCAACGAAAATTATAGTCAACCAGTCGGAACTCTTACGAGCAAAAAAGTTAAAGCAGCAGTAGGAAACAAAGTTTACGTAGAACAAATCCACCGACACCGAACTTAATCCAACGCAAACTAAAAAAAAAAGCGAAAAAGAAAAAACAGAGGAAACAGCGCGGGTAAATAAAGGGAATTATGACGCTTCGCCGGCTGCTCAGCAATCACGCGCGAATTTCGAAAAAAGGAGGAAAGCAAGAACGAAAATAAACAGAGAGTCCGGCGCGGAAGAAGGAAACTAACGGCAGTCACTGCGTCGGAGACTAGCGTAAGGAGATTATAACGGAGGGAATCGCGGCGGACTCGCGATATTGCAGCCAGAGAGCGGCAAGGATACAAAGCTTTGCTCAGACCTTAGGAGAGTCGAGAGGAGGCGCAGTGGACGATAAGACTGCGAGGAGTATAATACCAGGCGAGCTTGTTTATTAAAGGCTGGATATTCCGTTCTTTATTGCCGTCGCCGAGAGTCGTAGATGCGGCGTTTTTCTTAAAACTACGTCCTGGAATTGACGGATAGAATGCGGGATATTTGCGCCGGGGAGAGAGGGAGATGTTTTTCTGTGTACCGGGATTAATTTAGCGAGATATCAGCTTTGTGAGCTGTAAGGAGCTTAAATTTTTTCCCTCGCGTTTAGAAGCGCCTGGGAGAGGGCAGGCGAATAATTGGCACGTCAGAGAGCATCATATCGATCGGGTAAATCTCGAAATAGAACGTATAAATTAGAACAAAAAAAAGTGGCCTGATTAAAAGCGCGTTAATTATATTAAGTCGTATTCTTACCTTGGACAATGCAATCCTATTAAAAAATTAATTAAAAATTAGTTTAATCGCGATACTATTATTATTCACCGGAGAGAGAGCGAGAGGAATGAGGCGAAGATTAAGTATAGAGCGTAAATTAAAATATATTTAAAACCATGACACCCGCTCGAATTCTATAACAACTCCATAGCTAAGTATATTAAAACTCCTCGTAATTAATCTAAGTGAGAGCTCACAGCTAGTACACGTAAGCCATGAGCGCAAAAGCCTCGCGAATATCGCTTACCGAAAGCTGTTGATACAGCGGCGCGCGCGCGTCACGTAAACGGCCTCTCCCCCATTACTATCTCCTTCTTTTTTCACAGGCCGCGAGCGAGAGAGTGAAGAGGCTAAGAGTCCCGGGTGGAACGAGTTAGCGGCACGCGAGGCGACTTTCTCGTTAAAAGGAAGTGACTGCGAAAGCGCGAGTGTGTGTAGTGCAGTGCGACACGGCTGGCGAATGTTCCTCAGAAGCTGGCGACTTATCAAATGGTGAGTGGCTTTTCCATCCGGATGCTTTCGGGACAATGAGTTTTTTGAGGGCCTGGGGGAGGATTACGCGAGGCTCGTGTTTGCGTAGGGGGTTTGGTGGCGAGGTGTGAGTAGATGGGAGGATATTGTTGTTGAGAGAAGGAGTTTTTATTTGACACTTTTTGATTTTAGAAAGGTTAGGTGTCGTTTGTATTTAAGGTTAAAAGTTTTTATTGATTAATGTTAGATGTGAAAAATGTGATTCGTAATGGTGAAATTGAAATTAAAATTGTACTTGGGTTTAAATGAAGTTTTGGAAACGATATTTTAAGTATACAGCTGTTTTATTCAAGCATTCAATCAAAGAAAGAAATATAATAGCATTTAATTAAAATAAAAATAAAGATTCTTTAGATATTAATAATTTATAATAATGAAGAAAATGATTTTTAATTAAAAGAGAAATAAAATAAAACGAGAAATAAAATAATTATTTTCTCCGCAATTTTCATTTTGATAAAAGAAAATTACTTTAAAGTATTTTAATTTTTTTAAATTATTAGAATGAAATAAAAGAAAGTGTATTATATAATTACTTTTGTACAATTTATAGATCCTTTTCAAAATTTTTACAAAATTAGACACATCTTTCCTTTTTTTACATTCTAAAATTTGTAATAAATATAAAATTCAGTATAATTAACAGCTTTATTTTATGCATCAATTCATGCTAGGATTTAATCTTTTATAGGACATAAATCAAAGCAAAATTAAGTAGCTTATAAAAGAACAAATTCGTAGTAATAAATGAAGCTCTACTAACTTATCTTAATAATACTATATTTTGATATTATAAATTCTTAATACAAATCATCTTTTCGTATTTTTATCTGCAAATATTTAATAAGTGACATTTGAAATATGCTAGGAATTTCGTATCTTTACAAAAAGTAATTAATATAATATTAATCTTAAAAAATGTTAAAACTTTGACTTATAGTAAGTTTAAAAGTATATTAAACACGATAAATAAAATTTTTAAAAATAAAATTTTTTATCAACGCTTTAATATCTTTGTATGACGCTATTTTATGGCTGAACAATTCAGAGAATTTCTTTTTAAATTTTTGACCGATTATCGATTAATCAACGGTAATAATACAAATATCTTATTAAAAACAAAAAATTATCAAAATAACACGTTCCTTTTTTTGTTTTTGTAAGGATTTTATATTTTTGTCATTTAGAAATAACATAATCTTTATGGGTCAATAACGCGCATAAATACTCGTTAACCAAACCAACGAACTTCAACCTACTCCCATTTTTTTCGAAACCCAGCGCGTTAATCATATTTCACGGAAGGAAAATTTTCTTTACTTACGAGAATTCACGCGTGTACTTCCAAAAAAAAAGAGAACGGGAGGGAAAGCGGAACATTTGAATTCGCATGAACGCCCCTAAAGCTCGAGAGGAAAAATGCGGCTTGTAAACCACGTTAATTGCTTTTCCCCCGTGCTGGCGCGCGAGTTATTTTAAGTGGGCAGTGCCGGGTCTGAATCTCGCGTGCGCGAATAACAAAGTCCGCGATTAGGCAGACCGTATTTCCATTTGTTAATCAGTGGAGAATAAAAAGTAAAGACAGCTCGGGGTGTCGTTAGTTTTTGAACTTTTGAGTTTGTAAGATAGTTTTTGTATCAGATGATAAACGGGCGTCTTATGCGTATGTTTTGCATTTCGAAGAAGTTTTTCTTTTTTTGGCTGTAGTGCATATTTTCTCATTATTTAAGAGTTGCGAATAATTTTACTTCTCGAAATAATTCATTAAAACGTAGAAATATGAAAGTAGAGTAAATAGACTTTCTTCGCTTTAAATTATTACAATTCATTATTTATTCAATTTATTTGCTTTTCTTTTGAATTGTTTGCATTAATTTTATGTGAGAATATAAAAATATATTTATGAAACTGTTTATATAGCTTATAAAGAGAAATCCTGGAGTTCTCACTTCTGGGATATGGATTTCGATGAAACTTTGAAAAATAATTTTTCAATCCAAAATATAAAAAAAGAGGGCAGGCCTTTCAGCGAATGAGCCAAAACTTAAATCCATACAACTTTATCAAAGTATGTAGTAAATAATTAGTTAAAAACCTATTTAAAGTTATCAACTCTTATTTAAACCTTTATATACATCTAATGCTTTATTAAATAAAGAAATGGTAATCTATAATTCCATATTTTGGGTTAAGAAAAATCATTTTACAAAGTTTCAACGAAATCCATGACCTGGAGCTTGGAACCATCCTTTGTTAATAGAGATGGATTTTGGGGAAAAATTTTCAAAACTGTGCACATAAGAAAGAAAAATGTGTCTTCAAATATGTGACTGAAAATGAAATATTTTCAAAAAATTTTCAAGAACATTTTTTGAAAGTTTGCTGACGCATACTTTACGAATAATTTAGATCTAATTTTTATAACCAAAAGAAAAATTTTTCAGTTTTCTTCTAGAATATTTTTAATCGGAAAATGTTGAGAAGAAAGTTTCAATAATAGAGGAAATTTTTTCATCAGATATAATTATGCCGGTCTAAAGTTTGCTAAAGTCTGTGTACCAAACATCCTAATTAGGAACATTTGCTTTATATTTAGGGCCATTTTTACCACGCTTCGAAGTATCCATTGACAATCTTGAAAAATTTTCTATCATAGTTGAAAATAATTGATTTTACTATTAAATATCAGTATGTTTAAAAAATGTTGAAATTGAAATTTTTTTATCGGTGTTAAAATATTTCTTTACCGCTTTGATTTTATTTATTTGAAAGTATATAAAGTAAATATTTCAAAATAGATAAATACAATATTACGCTTATCAAAAAATTGTTTTTATTTCGACAGTAATATAAAATAATAAAGAAATGTCATTTAAATAATTCCATTACAAAGACGCAAAAAAATATAAATATTTTCACACGAAGAAATCTATTTACATTTTTCTGATAATATTTGATTATTTATAGAATTTTATACAATCTAACAAGATTCCTAGTTTACATTTATAATAAAACAGATAAAAATGGAAATTTTAAATGAATTATATACAAGCATTCCATACTTACAAAGGATATTCTATTAAATACGCTTTGAGTTTAAAATGCTCTTTGCGCATACTAAATTGTACATGTATGTATTAAAATAAATAATGCGTTCTGAATTTTCATTTAGTTTTTATTTATTCAAGTTATGCACATATTATTACGGTTAAAATGATATTTTGCTTTTAAAATTCTTGCTCAAGGCTGAATCGTGAATCGTAATAAATTCATGAGAAAATTATGTTAAGAAAACAATAAGATATTTTCATTACTTAAATTTTATCAAAAATGTTCTTACTTTGACCATTTTGTCGCTTCTAATAAAAACTAATAATTTTTATTTTCGCCACCAAAACTATTACATTTTGTAAGCCTTATACAAAAAATATTATGTTTCAAAACTTGCCGCGATAACTATTACACGTTGCTATCCTGTCTTTCTTCGTGGCAGGATAACATATTGTATCAGACTTTATGCCAGTAATGTACTAGAATTCCCGGTAGCACGACAAAATGTACTAATTTTTGTGGCAAGATAAATTATTCTTAAAAGTATAGTATTTTATTGAAATCACAAAAACTATATAAAACAAAACAATCTTCTACCACTCTCTTTCAAACATCTAATTTTTCTTTACAAAACCAAGCCTTCGTAACTCGCAGTCTAAGAACCAATCATCTCTCTGTCTACCTACAGATAAGCATGGAGGCGTCGCCGAGCCTCGGGCTGAGCGGTACGACGTCGCGGGCGCGCACGGCCCTACTTGCAACGACGAGCGGAGGCTCGGGCAGCGGCGGCGCCGACCGACGCGTCGTTTTCCTTGCAGCGAGCAGCCAGCAACCCGGCGCTGAGAACCGCACCTGGCCCCATCACTGGTCTCCTCACACGGTAAGTGCTTTGCTGATATTTTTTATGAGATTTCGTGTTGGCGAAATTTATCATTGATTTTTACGGGGTTGACCTGGTGTGCGTTTGTATTCTGAAAATTGATAAGGGTTGTGGAGAAATCTTAAAAATTGGTTTATTTGTTATGATAATAAGGTGTATACATTTAAGTTTTTATGTTTACGTTCAAGATTTATTATGAAAATGAAGAAATTAAAGTCCCTCTTTGGATGATTAAATTTAATAAAGCTGTACTTAGAAGTTAAAACAGTGAATTGTTTACAGTTTTTAAGTAGATTGAAAAATGAGCTCAAACTTTTTACATTTTTAGCACCTTTGAAAGAATATTAAAATGTAGCCATTCAGCATAATTAGAAGTAACGTACAAGTGTATTAAAAGCAACGTTGTATAATTTTGTTTATTCTTTAAAAAAAAATATTGCACAAAATACGGCTTACATTTTACAAAATATAAAAAATTTTTTTTGAACAGAACTTAAATGAAACATTCAGCTTACTTTCGCACAATCTGCTTACCACTTTGCACTTGCTTACATTTTTTAAACGCAAAATACCGCCGAGTTTCTAAAATTTAATAGCGCACTGATGCTAGCTACTTCTTTTATTTACTAAAAGAACTTTGACTTGCGGCTCGATTTCTCTATCTACGAAAGAAAATATCCCCGAGTTCACTTCTTCGCTTCTGCAGGCAAGAGTCGACGGATTTTCCGCGATATTTTTAAAATTGCTCCTGCGTCAGGGTGACGCGTACAACACAGACGCACACAGATATCTCAGAATTCGAGAGCTGTTTTATGATGTAGGGCAGCATACCTCTTATGTCTTTGTGTAAGGGGGATAGGTCGGGGGGCGCAAGGCGAGTCTAATGCGATGTGTTCGATGTGGCAGGCGCGCGCCGCATTTCGCACTTAAAGGCGCGACACGCGAGCGAATGGAAATGAAAGCCGCCTCGGCAAGAGCCGGATATTGATGCTGATGTGTGCGCGTACGACGGAGTAGCTCTGCGCTGAATAGATGTGTTTGGCCTTATTTGTTCGCTCTCGACTTTTGCGCCTTTTGTTGTGATCTTGGAAGAATGCCGGGGAATTCGACTTACTGTCGGAGTGTGTAAGGGATGTTGTGTTGATCGATAGAATTATAAGATTTTATTCGACTGCGGACATGGAAATATTAATCTTTTTTTGATAATAATAACTGATGGAAAAGTTTAATATGAACTTTTTAAGAATTTAGATGTTTATTTGAAAGAGGAAAGAAGTTATAGTTAAAATAACATTTAAGAAAATTAGAAAAATATCAATTCTTTGACAGACATTCATTCAAATAAAGTCTTTCAAATTAAAAAAAAATTTATTTTTCAATAATAATTTATTACGATCATAACAAAATTTAGTTAGATTTTATTCTTTAAGAAAAGGAAACAAGTAAAATACTTGAAACAAACGCTCAGTATACACGTTGCGTATGCTATTTTTTTTTTAAGTCTAAGATCACTAAAAACAATTTTTTTACGTAAGTTTAGTGCGCTAAGTTCGTGATTTTTGCAAAATTTGCAAACAGTGAGCTATGAAAGTTCTTAGCATGCTATTCTGCTAAGTACAGTTCTTAGCGCACTAATATGCTTAGTAAAGATCTTATCGCTCAAGTGCGTTAAGTAAAGTTCTCAAGTGCGGTAAATGAAGTCCTTCACTTACGGATTTTTTTACATCGCACATTGTTTTAGATAGTGAGAAAAATAACGCGCTCTTCACGCGAAAAGCTTATTCGAAAAAAGCGAATTCAGCGTATTCAATTTATCAAAATTGAAGTAAGATTTATTAAATGAAGTATTAAAATTTAAAAAATCAAAAAGTACAATAATAATACTTTTCAATATTAAACTGAGTGTAGTTCAGTCATTAAAAAATACTCATACTTGTATCCAGACTTTAGCTCAGATCATATCATTAAAAAGTTAAATCACCTATGTAACAAATAATCCACTGTAGGCAGCCTACTGTTGCGCGAAAAGCCTGGAATTTTTCTCTGTTTTGCACTGGTATATATAATCATCAAACTACGTGTATCCTGCAATATATACGGACTTATCGATTACGAAACGAGCACATGTTTTTCGGCTGGCAGGGAAAGAGAAAGATTAACGCGCCTAAAGAGAATTCATTTGGCGAGCTCGTAAGTTGCGCAGCAGGCAAGAGGAGAAGAATGCGAAATAAAGGCCGATTTCAGCCTAATGGCCCGGGCGTGCTGTTCAATTTGGATTTTCCGTTTTTGCCTGCACATAAGGCGGAGGACGCCGCAAAAAATTTCATTTTCACAGAAGGAGGGAGAAGACATTTGATATTTCGGATGGAATCTGCTTTATTTTTTCAACCATTCTTATGACTGTTTTTGACAGTCTTTATTTTTTGGAAGGGGAATCTTGTTAATGCAAGTCAGTTTGGTAAAGATCAAATATCTCAAATAGCTAGTTAAAAAGAAATATTAATAGAAGTTTAGATTAATAAGATTATATTGCAAAAAAATTTTTTTTAATTTGGGGATTATTTACAACAAATTTGACGTATATTATAGCGGTAGCGCCAGTGATCGCTTCGCCTACTTGCTATCAAGGCGCTGCCGCGCCTTTTAATAATGTTTTCTATATTTATAAAATATAAAATTCACTAATTTCACTAATATAACTGATTTACTAAATTTTTTATTGAAAATACCCTGATGATACTCGTTTCCACTCATTACTTACATTTACAGTAAATTTAATCTTAGTAAATCGATATGCTTTCATTATTTAGTAGTTAAACTAACCCCATTAGTGCATAAATCAGTCACAAGCTTAAATCTCAGCAGTAAACAAATTTTACTATTATGAAATCTCTAACTTTTATGGAAGTTATCTATAATTCACAACCTTACACAATATTACCTCAATACCGCATCAGTATTAAACAATACACTTTTACTCAGAATTATAATTATTTAAAATAAATTTAATGCTCGGAAAAAGACTTTTACCTTTTCCAAAAGTATCCAAAATTTCTGCCTTCTATCTCAGCCATAATCCACGTCCCATTCATATTTACTACCGGGCCATTAAGCAAGACAACGCAATTCGTCGTTGTTAAAGATAGCGTTTAAGTGCCTTATTATTTATTTCTTTTTATTTCATGTATGTAAGCGCTTGGGCGTACGATTAATTACGTTAATCTGAGCGTTTAACTAAATTCCCGAAAACTGCGCGCCAATCAACTGCGGGCCTTGACGCTATAACCGTGCGCGCCAGAGTTAATTATGAATTCACTCGAGCATCTCGTGCCGTATGGGAAAGAATTCGGACTAGATGCCGATGTTCCTTTATTAGAGCATAATAATTTTGCGCAGATACGTTTGCGGATATTTAATGATTTTGAGCTTAATTTTCAGTTGAAGATAGTGAATAGTAACAAGCAATGATGCTAGTTAGATGTATTTCTATTGTAAGTAGAAAAGTTCGGGTGTGGTCAGCCACAAATTTATTTAAGTGATTTTAACTTATTGTTTATTTAGTAGTGAAGATTCATAAAAAGACTCTATTGATTGCGACGAACTATTCTAAACTCGCTTATTTCATACTGCACAATTATTTTGTGGCCTAGATTATTGTCTTATAAATATTCTTTACAACACAATCTTCTTCAGAAATAAAAATGTATACGCAAAGCAAGAAAACTAAAACGCGCTGCTTCGAGAAAGTTTTATTATAAAACTTATTAAAATCCAAACACGACCTTTAAACTTTATGAAAACTCAACGATTCAGTCAACCCAAGGCAGCCAATCAACGGACAAAGGATAAATCGTATCCAACATGTATCTCACACTAGCCACGCTTAGTCAAATCCATCCACGCGAATACATCCTAATGCGAGACAGAATCGCGGTATTATCACTCTGACAGTACTTTCGTTGCGTCAAAACTAGCCCCGATATAGGGGCATATTTTCCAAACGGAAAACGCGCCATTTTGCCGGTCGCTGCAGCTGGCGTGAATTCGGAATTCCTATCCATGTTTTCTCTCGTCTTCTCCCGTCTCTTTTTTCCCTCCTCTATCTCCCATGCGGGAAGCTCCGCTCCGTACTACAGAAAGCTCACAAAAGAGAGATCGGCGGAAAATGATATAAGAGACGGGGATGCAGGCAATGACTGGAGGAGAGAAAGAGAACAAATGAAGAAGTGAAAGTGAGAGAGCTGGCTTTCTCGGTGTACGCGCGGATCGGCGCGAGGATTTCGAGGGCTCTTGATAACACGGCTTATTAATTCGCGCATGCGGGTGCAGTATACGCGCTATCTTTTCTCTTTCTCGACGAGCACGCCTGGCTCTTGGCCTCGGTAATCAAGGGATTTCGCGAGTGTGGGAAAATGTACGAGCAGGTGCGTAAGTGCGCTTGGTGGATTTTGAATGGGATTGTTTGCTGTTTTAGTAATGTGAGTATAAGTAGTTTTTGTGTTTGGTGAGCTGAGTTCGTTAATCTTAGCGGCGTACTAATTGATTCAGAGGGTACTTAAGCTTTTTGGTATACTTTAATGCTTGTTGTATAGATACTTTAAAAGTAAAATAAAAATGATAAAGAAACATTTGGTAATCTGCAAAAAGTGTTAATATAATTTTATCTTTAAATTCTGTTTTTTAATTTAAAAGTAATATTTAACGTATTAAAATTTTCATATTGTTTTCAAAACCATTATTAATATATTTGTTGAGAAGAAGAAGGTCCAAAATGTATATTATCCAAGTTCATTAGAGTGAATTACCCATATTAGTTTTAACGATGTGGTAATACTAACATTTACCTTTAGTTTAATCAAAATCCAGTACTCAAAGGTACAATATTCACTTTCTTATCAGAGCTGAATTAATCCAGCCATTCTTGTAAAATGCAAGATGCAATGAACAATACAGAAAATAAGCTTTTAAAACAATCTTTATAAATTTACAAAAACATTTTTTTTTTTAAAAAGTAAAAAATTTTTCACAAAAAAATTGACAAACAACCCGTTATCAGATCGAAATCTCAGTCAGTTTACCAGTGCACAGTGGATGTCGCGATGATCCGCAGCTTAGGCAAAGGCAGTCCTCGGCCCGGAGATGTCGCGCGCTCTCGCGCTGTCCGCTAGGGGAATTTGCATGATGGTTATTCGCGAACTGGCGACGAGACGCAGTTACGCGCTGACCGAATTCCCGTGACTTCGCGCTAATTAAGTTTTCGCGGTTTGACGTGAGAGAGAGGTGAGAGGTTACCAGGTCAATCGATGCTAGATATGAAGCTATATACCAGAAATATTGTTTAATTTCGTCTTTCGAGCTGCTGGGTGAGATTTGTTTTATTCGATCCGCCGGCGTAAAAGAATAATAGACTGAAAAGTTGAACATTGATGGGGACTATATTTTCTAATTAACGATTTAATAGATTGGTAGGCGGCTTTGCTATATTGAAGCGTTGATGCATTTCATGTTTTTTTGGCATTTTTAGAATGGTTCTTTATTTAGGCTTAAATTATTTTATTAAGATTGACGTTTTTGCTCTTTTTCAAGCTAATAACTTTGGAATTGCAAAACAAACTGGCATGGAAACCCTTCTCAATATTTCAATATTATTACCAAATGGCATACTGTATCAATTCATATCGAAATTAATCTAATTATAGCTTTCTCTTCATAGCTTTTCTCGCTTTTTTTCTCTGCAAGGCGCGTACATCAAACATCCATTCGGCGCATAAATCCGGGCTTTGGCCACGAAGGCGCCAAGCCCGTATCCATCAAAAAATTTTCGAATATTTGCCGTATATAGTACTTGATTAGTTTGCGCGCAACCGTAAATCAAAATTCCCGAGTTCAGCTTTTTTCAGGGCAGACCATCGTTTTTTGCCGCCTTCGACGGATCGTTCAGACTTTTCCGCTGAGACTTTTTTTTCGATCCTGATGATGAGAGGCTGAGCCGAATTAATTTTATTTATGACCGTGGTATGTGTGCTGTTCGATAAAATACAAAGAATTTTTAGATAATTCATATGATCGCTTGAAAGTTAAAATTTTCGTTGAACTTTTATAATCATGAAAATCACATAAATAAGTAAATATGAAATAATGGCGCATTAATTTTCCACTGCTCGTATGAAACCGCAATCCTTTTCAAGAGATTTATAAAGCGAAACGCGAAATTATACTAATATTTTGTCAAAGGCAAAAGAAAAAATTAAGTACCAAAGGCTCATTCTCTAAAAACAACTTTATTACTCGTCCATTAGAAGCGCTCGAAAAAAGCCCGTGGCATAAAAACACGAACTTTTCTCGAAACTTGCCAGACCTTTCGTCGAAGGCAATAAAAAGCCGAAGGGCGGAGAGTTGAAAAAGCGCGCGCGCGCGCGGAAAAGCCGGGATTCCTCTCTTTATTTCGCCGCTCCGTCCATTCATATACATACGTATATATAGGCCCCGCGTCGCTTTATCATGGCCGTATCAACTGTTTTGTCAGTTCGGGCGGGCGATGAATGGGACTTCTTCTTCATTAGAATTATTATCGGACCAGAGCCAGACGCCTGCCCGCCTCGTAATATAAGAATAATAATTCGGGATTTCACGTGCGGGCGGTACTCAAAAGCTCTCTCTTCTTCTCCTCCTCTCTTTCTCTCTCTATTCCATCTACGGTTTCGTGCCTCTTGGTTTTGTAAGACGAGGCCAGGCCGCGCTCGCGCGGGCTTCACGCGTTGTGCGAAATTTTTAATTCATTTACGCCACACGCTATTCTTGGCTGGGAAGAATAGCGCAAAATATTCATGGTCTATCTCACCTTTTTCGCTTGCTTTTTTTAAACTTTCGTTTTGTCTGTTTTTCCGAGCCTCCCATCTGCTTCTTACTCGCAAAGTTTGATGAACTCTTGCCGTATAGTTTAGGTACAGCTAAACGACGATATTCCCTCGTGATAGAAAACTGTTAAATTTTTTCCTATTCTTTTTCTAAAATTTTTTTCTCTACTAAATCGTTCAAGAATAAGATTTTAAATTGTCCTTATTATAAAGCCCATGCACACCGAATTTTTCAAATCAGTATCTGTTTGAGATCTTCTTGTTCTTTATAAGAAAATAATATATATGTTCTTTCAATTAAATTATTTCACGGTTCACATAACAATAGAATCTTTTCAAAATCGAAAGTACCTTACCAGTCATATCCACTGAACAATCCTTAAAAGTCCCAACCTTCTAAACTCTAATAAAATTTTCGGCATGCCTATGTAATATCAAGATATCAATAGAAAACAGAAAACGCATGGCACCAAATTATACGCACGAGCCTCGTATTTAATCGCCTGCGGCGCCGAGAGGCTCTGTAGAAAGGCGCTATCGCTGCGTTGGGACAGCCGCAGGCTACGAAAAGCGCGCTGCGACCTACCCTGGAATCCGAGCTTTCAAGAGGAAGTGAGAACAAATTAACGAAGCTCGGAGTCTGTAAAATATTAATTAGATGTAGATGGAATTAATAACAAGAAAAATAACTAGTAAATTGAAAAATTATTTTTCAATTATTAACTGGATTTTTCAAGTTCAAAGGTTCGACGGATTCTAAGACAATTCTTATTTTTTTCTCAGCGTGTTTTTAAAAACCTATGTTTCTTTAAAGGAATTCTCTTCTTTTAATCTTATATTATCAAGAGAAGTTGAGCGTTACGGTCGGAACGTTCAGGAAAGAGCTTGTGTACTTTTCGTTCAGTGCTTTCTCTAACTATCAATTTACAAAGAGAAACCGACGCCCTTGGAAGATCCTGTACGAACCCTGCGATGTGACCTACGCTGGTGATATCAATATCATCCACTACTCTGAAATACTTATTTTTACTCTTTCCTTGACATGTTTCTATTTCTTATTTCTCTCTATAGAGTTTTAATCACACGATTTCTTAAACAAATTAAATTAAATAGGAAAGAAAGGCTGAATTTAATATCTCACACATTTCTCTTAAGCGTCATTAAAAAATTTTCAGCGTAAAATTAATATTTTAACCGTGATTGTGATGGCTTGATTTTTTAAATAAATTTAATTTTTTCAACTAATTTATTTATCTATCCTATGTATCTTTGTTTAATAATTATTATAACAAGAAAACTTAATTTCTTCAGAAACGCCACAAAAAGTACCTCAATAAATGAACAACGCCGACGATCTTCCAGTATTTACCAAGTAATCTCCAGAATCTCCTTTTTCGAAAAAACCCACCTTCTCCGAGGTATCCTTTTCGTAAGACGAAGTTATTGTCGACAACTCGCCATTATTCCCCACAAAAAACGTTGTCATCGAAAACGCGCTCGCGCAAAGAATCGCATTTTCGCCAAGTAATAAGACGACGATCGAGAGGTGGGGGAGGCGGGGGATTCCCCGCACTGGGAAACTGCCGCAAGCCGCTCAGCGGCAGCGCTTTGACCGACTCTCTATCTCGTTCGCCAAATTGAAAATAGGAATTGGTTCTTTGAAGTTGGCGAAATGACCCGTCCATAATCTCCTTAATAACTCCTTCTCTCGGCTTCGCTACTCCCGTTTTCGACTCTCTCTCCCTCTCCCCCACTTTCTCTCATTCTCTATCTATACACATTTCTCTCTGCGCATACGTACTCGACCGAGATTGCTTCTACTCATTTTCTGCGCGAGAGGCGCCGACATGTAGTCGCGTGTACATACAGAGATTTGAAATTCAATATTCGAATTTCGAAAATAACAACTTGGTAAATATATGTCAATAAATAAATGTATGTGAAAAATAGTAAGAGAAAATATAAAATTTCAAGGAAAATATAATAGTTTATTATTGGTCAGAGAGTAAATAATATAACTACCTACTTCATAACTAAGAAAACATTTTCGCTACAAAAATTCATCTCTAATGCGAACTCTTTATAAGGCAATTTTCTACGAAACCACTATCAACTTTCTGCGCTTCGCGTCAAGACAAGACAGATCTCAGGCCCGACATTAAACTCTCGCTCGCTCTGCAGCCGCACAACAATTCAATATACATCAGCTAATTTCCCTCTCGAATCTCGCGTAAATCACTCGATATTGCGGAGCCCGCGTTCTCGCAGCACACCGCAGCCCAAGTATTTCCATTATTAATACCCGAAGACACTCGTTTTTCACTGCCACACCAGCCGAACGACGCGAGTCCCCGTTCCACCCCCTCCCCCCTGCCAATGAACGCACGCGGTGCGCTCAACCTCAGGACGTTAGAGCGAGAGACATACACCTTCATTCGAAAGGCTTAAAGGGCGCGCACACATACACCTATATACTCGAAACAAACGCGAGCGTGATTTATTAGCGTTCGTAACGAGGCGAGCGCAGCCTCCCCCGGAATTTCAGCGCGCACACGTAGCGTATTGTGTTCCTGATGCAGAGTGCACTTTAAGGGGCCCGGCCCACGACGATAACAAAGTATAAGAGCCGGGAAATAGACGTGTCGTAAAGGGGAATGTAGAGCGACTTTACCGACCGAGGGTTACGACGTACGAGGCGCCCTCTGCGAGCGAGGTAAGCCGCGCCATCTGCCGGAGGTTTCCTTCCGCCGGTGCTTTATGGGACTTGGTTAGTAAAGCGATCGCGTTAGGAGCATGATGAATGAGGAAACAAACTATGCCGGCTTACGAGGAAAATTGAAATTTTCATTAGAGGAGAGATACCGGTTTGCACACAAGCTTACGTTTATGAAAGCCGTTTGAGAGTTTTATGATGTTTTGAGCTCGCAACACATCGAACGTTAAATTTAGAGGAGACGAGGCTGAGATAGTCATTCGATATTTTGAATACGAGTTAAGAACCAGTGCTGGACTTTCGAACGACTATAGCTGATATTTAATGGAAAAAAAATATGTGTGGGCATTCCTATATACATTATTTGTAATAATAATTTTATTTCCAATAGCCATTTAAATCTAAAAAATTTAAGATGTTGCACATTTTACTCTCTAAATTAACTTTTCGATTTCTGCAATATTCTTTTTGTTTCCTTCAATTTTGATCAATACATTTAATGAATTTGCAGCCAGGAAATAAATTAAGTTACAGTAATGCATCGACTTATTTGTTCAAAATTAACGTTCCCAACTCAAATTACAATTTTCAAAAGTAATCATAAGTGCATAGAATAGATACAGCAACTAGTAATTGCTCAACCTTCTATTGATCTAGAGTAGGATAAAGTACTCAATACATGAAAATTTAATTGTTAAAAGTATTGTCTAATAATTAAAAGCTTCGCTTCCTGTACAAAAATGTCAATATTTTTAATAGACTCCTACATAAAGGAAATCGTATCAACATCATTATTTCTGAAACAGTATTTATATTTTCTATTTATATAACTACATGGAGAAAAGGTTTTACTTAAAATTACTATGTTCTTCAATAACAGAGAACAGTAGATAATTAAAAAAAATAAAATGTTATACATATACCCAATTTTTGAGAGACTATTAAAAATTTTACGCAAGAGAAAATTTTCCTACAGTTTTCAAAAATAATTACTTAGATAATACACAAATTTTCTGCATATAAATGTTATTGGCATTTTTATACAAATTAATCTAATTAAAATATAATTATACATTACTTTTGCTATCATTTGTAATATTACATCTTGTCAAAAGCACATAATACCACTAAAATACCCCCCAATAAAAAATAATATACGACTATAACTATTTCGAATGCAGGTTTTCCGTCGATCGTAAATCTAAAAAACAGCTTCATAAGCGGCTCGAAAATTAAGACAAGTTTAATATCGTATTCAGTGAAAGGGCCGCATGATTACGGGCTGTATTCTCCGAAAAGTAATGTCAAAGTTGGGTGTTACGCGCGAGCTCGCAGCACTAACTCAAGCGCGGCGGTTATACGGCGATTTTAAAGACTCGTGCGAGCGAGCAAGATCAGGTGTGCCTGGGAGCCGAGGTGCGAAGAGGAGCAGCTGGCGCTGTTCCGGCCGAGACGTTTCGTTGTTATTTACGAGGAGCTGAAGATCCGCGGCCCTCAAAAACGGAAACTGCCGCGTCGAGGCCTTAGGCGCGCACGAGAGTTCGTAAAGAGTGACTGGCGAGAGGGAGAGAGAAAGTGGCAAAGCACGCAAGCTCAAATTTTCTCTTCAGCCGTGACGGTATTTAGCCCTTTTTGCGCGTCAGATGATTTTGGAACCTAAAACGAAATAAGTTTATTAAACTACTTATATTGTTTTATAAACGGTAATTATTGTTAACTTGCTATAAGTTACATTTGTAAGTAAAACATATTATTGAATTCTTTTAGTTGAAAAAGTATATTAAAAATAGTCTTGACCCACCCTAGAATGATTTTCTTGTCTGAAGATCTAAAAACCCAGCCAATAAATTATAACTAACCTAAAAATAAATAAAATAGAATAATACCTAAAGTTATATTTACCGACGGTCGATAAAAACTAACCTAATCATCCAAAAAACTTTCCAAAGCCATCATCTTCGCCATAAATCCAGCGAACGGGACACTGTGCCTTGTTGAGCCTGCATCAGGACTGCAAGAGCTAGTAGGAAATCGTTAATTTCGTCGGACCGGCGTCGGCTGCTGGGCGCACTAACTCAATTAATGTCGCGCACCCGGCGATCGGAGGATGATCAGCGGCGGCCGTATACGGGGCTAGACTCTGCGCGCTTGCGCGCGTACACGGCACAGATTGATGCATTACCGGAGGGGTCGGCCGTCTGTCCGAGCGGATATTTCAGGAATGCGCTCTTCGATTCGACGGCTGCCATACGTGAGCCTATATACCTAGCCGTGGAAGGGGGGTAATCCATCGGCGTCACGCGATGACACGGCCCGAAAAAAAAAATGCGCCGCCTGTTTAAGGATCCGGGCTGGGCTGGCGAGCGCGCGGAAATTGAGCGTGAAATAGCTAGCGGCTTTCCAGGGAGATTTGCGGCTGCGTTTTTTCGCTGCGCCTGGGAAGGAAGATGACTATGGCCTTTTCCTTTTGAGTCTTTAGGGGAGGATATAGTTATTCGAATAAAAGTGTGTTTTCTTATTTATATTTGTTTGCTGCTGAGATTGTTTTTTGGAGGACTATTTCGGTATGAGAAAAAGTATATTTTCTCGTTTATTAAATATATACGAGATTTTATAAGTCACGAAGAATTTGAGATTGAGCTTACAAAAATACTTTTACTTCGTGATAAATCAAGATTTCATGTTTTTTTAATAACTATAAAGGATCTTTTTTACACTTTTTACGGTTTTAGTTTAATTCAGAGAATTAAATATTTATTTAGCTTTTTATTTAATTAAACTTGAAAAAAGTTTAATTTTTTATCTTCTGCGGTAAGTATAATCATTGGTCTTTTTTTAGTACAAAGAATAAAAGATTCTAGGGTTTGCCAACTTTATATGACCTACGTATCAATAAAAAAAATAAAAAATTTAAGGACCGAGTTCTTGTGAAATAAACTATGCCCGAATGTTTAATATTCGGTTGCTACAAAAATTTTATTTCTACGCATAAAAAGTATTACTATTCTATTACATAATTTATCAAAAGAAATTCAATAAAACTTAACAAACGAACAAAAATAAAACCATTTTGCAAACTGCTTGCTCAAATTTTTTATGATAATATGTAATAAGATTATAGTATGATAAAAAGTTTATATTATAAAAATATTTAAATCTGTGTACTATATTAATTATATAATTTTCCTTTAAAAAACCTAGCAACATAAACACTACAAGAAGTAGATATTACTTTTTACAACCGTTTGTTTGCGTAAATAAAAGTCAAGAACAAAATTCATGTAGGTATTTCATGAGAAACTTAGGCTTTAATCAGCTTAAACTACTTTGTAAGCCATTTGCATGATTGTCTTAATTACGAGAGGCTCGATTTTAAAGTGATTGGATCAAGTTATGAAATTGAGTAAATATTGTAGAACTAAAGTCAACTTTATAAATTCACAAAACTATTGTATGTTTACATACTCAGGTCTCTCTGTCTTCAATGACATTTATTAAAACAGAAAGTGTTTCTACGTCTGTATTAGGACACATTATTTTTATGTTCGAAAAATTTCTTATAATACCTTATAAGTAAATAAAAATAAATAATATAAATACGAAGATCACAATGAACGTTTGCGAAAATCGCAATCTAATCTAATTCTAAAATCATGTTAAGAACTAAACTATTTTAACATTAATTACAAACTCTAAATTACAACAAATTACGCAGAACAATTATAAAATTAAGCTCAATTAAAAGTAAATTACCCTTTCGTTTTGTACAACGTACGCAGGAGAGTTTCGGCTTGCCTTAAGAGCAGCCCGACACTTTAGTGACTGTTTTAAGAATAAGGTACATGCCGTTCATAAGCTCGGCGCGTCGAGGTTCAAGCGGAAACAAAGCTGTGGGGAGAGAGAGAGAGCAAGGGCCTCTTGAATTTTAAGCCGAGCGTGAGTGGTATTTTGCTCTTCCGTTGAAAAGGCAGAAGTGAGAGGAAGTAACCGTGTCTTTCTCTCTCTCACTCTCTCTTTCTCTCTTGCATTGCGTCCATTCTCCCTACTTCAAAATAATTTAATGCACAAATCACATATTGGACTTGTGTTATGGGAATTTTTTATATAGAGTTAAAGATTTTTTTTACTACATGTCATAACTTTCATTAGCTTGATTAAGATTTTTTAATTTTGTTAGTATTTTGTTTGAATATCATATGGTATTAATTGAATTATAACATATAATTTTTACCTTAAAAAATATTTTTGCAAAATTTAAATCAACTCCTGTTTTGGATTTTCTGATACACTCATTTAAATTCTATTTACTTTACGAGAGAACTTTGCACGAGTATATTTTAAAATTTAATTTTGTCAAAAATTGGGAACGTTTATTTTGTATTTTCAGTTATAATAGCAACATACTGTACGTCAGCATGCAACCTCCCTAGATGATGAGAATTCATTTGAATCAAAATATTTTGACCTATAAAGTGGAAAGTAGTTATTAGAAAACTTATTATGTTTAAAATGACTTTTTGTTTAAGGTAAATTTTTTGTTTATTTAATAGCTATATATTACGTAAATATTGTTTAAAATATTGTTACGTAAAATCTTAACTACGAACTTACTAATTACCGTCATGAGAAACTGCTTATTTAAAAATATGAACAAAAAATTCTTGTAATACTAAAATTTATAAATACATGTAAAAAAATTAAAGTTAAAAAACAAATTCAGGACACCGTTTTATAACGTTACGCATACATTTTTTATATAACTCATAAAATTTCGACAGACCGTAGCGTTCGAGCATCAGCTTTAAAAGCGCAATATTTACCTTTTCGTACATTTCGATGCAATTTCAAAAATGAAAAACAAATATTCCCGCCCTGTATCTAATTGCGTAATCTTTCAGCGATTTATACACGACGCCATACTTCTCGCAGCTCCAATCGAATCCCAATCATTCATAAACCCTAACGCTCCTTTAATTCAAATCGCGCCTAAATCCACCAAAGTCACTCCCCGCCTACTCGCGAGAATCGATGGTACACACGCGCACCTACCCCCCCTATGCCTAACAAAAAAGCCGTAAATTCTCCGTCGTCCTGCCATCCCCGAAGAAGAAAGAGAAAAAAAGGTCAGAAATCCAGGAGGAAGGCGTGCGTGCACTTAATTGACAAGCGCGCAGGTGGCGTTAAACGCGGCAGTGCTTCCTTCCTGCCGTGGCGGCGGCGGCCCCCTCCGAGATTTCACGTTCGCCGATATCGAACGACTTCGCATTTTGCGGCGCGCGGGCGCTACTCCCGCACGGCCCGACTCCGGAAAATTATGCGAGTGAGTGAGAGAGAGAGAGAATATCGAGTCACGGCATGTGTCGGCGCTTTTCGCGAGAGAGGGAAATCGCTCGGTGCGTTGGGTTTGGATATATGTATGGACGCTTATGACTTGGGTGTGTGTTGGCCGCTCTGGAATGTATATGTATTTTTTTCGTGCGCGGTTTTCCGACAGAAAGCGCACGTTAGGTTGGATGAAATTTGTGGGTTGCGGGTTGAATTTTGCCTTGATAATGCGCGTTTTTGAATAATGACGACTAGTAGGTCAGAGTGACGCGTGCATTCGGAATGCACTGAATAGTGAAGAATGTTATTTTGGACGGTGTCGTTAAGGATTTGATGAAATATATATGTATGTCTGTTAGTGTTTTTTTATTGTTACTAACGTTGTGAGAAAAGTAGTTTGTATTGTAAAAAGTAAATATATATTGAAAAATCAAATAAAATGGAATGAGTCCTGAGGGTTCACTATTCCAATTCGAGATTTTGGGGCGATGTTGAACCCCCCTTTTTATTACAGAATGCGGGCACCCATTTTTTCTATTCAATTTTTAATTTTTTGAAACTATGGTAACGTCACGTTATTCTCCACCGAAACAGCCACTTCACGTCGACAAATTTTTCGATAGTTGAAAATTTAATGCGACAATCAGTTCTCGTGTTCTTAATAACTAGGAGGATTAAATTTTATTATATCTTTGGAGCTTTATATTAAATCTTCTATCTTTATAATATTAATTAATATGTAATATAAAGACATGAAGAAAATGCTATAAAACAGTAATTGTATAATATTATAGCGTTTACATGAATAAAACACTTAAATTAACAGAGGGACTGATTAAATTTAATATTAATATCACGCTATTATTAAAAAAATTCTCAAATATCTATAAAGTATATGTCCATTTTCAATTAAAGTTTATAGGAATATCAAGCCAATATTCTAACGTCAATCAGGGAACATCGTCCCGACATTACACCAGTACTTAACAGACTGTCACCTCCTCAATGAATTTTTCGAAACGGCAATTACACCATGCTAATGTCCAAAATGCAATTTCCTCCTTAAAGTCCTTCTTTTTACACCTGGCTCGAAACTCGGCGTTGCACTTTCTACCTTACCCTTTCGCGCTATCGATCAAAGAAGCGGAAAACCAGAGGCCTAAGCGAGGCTTCGCGTGCCGCGGTGCGGACGCGCAGCGAGGAGCGTAAAAATTTTTCCATTTTCGGCGCCGCCGGCGCGCGAGATACACACAATGAGACAGTTTACGGTTACGATTGCGCGTCAGTCGGTCGCTTTTTACATTTGGAGACTGAAAGGGCAGATTTCGAAGGGGGGAAAAGGTGAATTATTGACAGGGAGGCTTTGGGATTTTTCTGGGATATATGTGCGCTTGTTTTTTTCGAAAGATTGTAGAATATTTTGCTTTGCTTTTTCGGTGATGTATTCCACAGTATGTTTTCACTAAGAATGTTCTATTTTTGTTACTATAATTTAATAAATAATTATTTGGACTTTTTAGGATTTTCAAATAAAAATAAAGTGTTTTAAAACATTTGAAAAAAATTTCTTTAATTTTTAAAAATTTTTATAAGATATCTAACGGCTAATATAATATACATCTGTGTAAGTGTTTATATAGAAATATGTGTACATTACTTGAGGGCGTAACTTTTATTTATTTAAAAAATCATAGCCTAAAATATTATGTGACTTTGTTAAAATATTTCTTTATTGTGTAACTCTTTACAAATTCCTTGATTAACAATTTTAAATTTCGTATCTTCTGTATAAAAAATATTCTAATTTATCGTTTCATTCAAAAAATAAAGTAAAACCATATATTTATTGTATTTCTTATTAGTTCCACCTACTCATAAGTTGCAAAAATAAATTTAAAATACCAACTCACCGCGAACAAATCGTGCTATATTTTTCAAGAGCACTTTAATACTTTGGCATTATTTAGTTCCTCTTAAAAAGAAAAGGGGCATGATCGGGTCTCCTTGCTTAAAAAAAAATCAGGCCGAGAGCGAAAGAGAGTAAGGAGGAAGGGGGAGGGAGCAAGAGAGAGAGGGAGAGACAAAAATCTCCAAACGAAAGAAGAGAAGAGAGAGAAATTCGAGCCTGCTGGATCGCTCGAAGAATCGGTCGTTTCGCAATAACAATTCGTTGCACTCAGGCTCTCGTGCGACAACGCTGAGGCCCGACCATTATTTTTCATGTCGCTGCAATATCTGCGAGTGCATTTTCCCCCCCGGATATCGGTGCGGCCGCCCACACAAAGGCATCGATATTCTCTCTCTCGTCTTCTCGGATTCCTTCTCTCTCTCTCTCTCTCTCTCTCTCTCTCTCTCTCTCACTCTGGATTTTTTGTCTCCTGTTGTCTCCAAATGTGCCTGCATCTAGCTTTTTTCTTCGCTCTTTCCCATCTGATACTACTTTTTTATGCCTCTCTCCATCTTTTATTTTTATTTCTCGGCCTTTGTGTTTTCTCCCCGACTTTATCATACTTGTTTTGGCCTGAACAGTAAGAGAATCCCGAATTGAAAATTAAATTTCACGATACATTGGATTAGTTTTAAGCCATTTGGTTCACTTATTTCACAATTTTAACTTTTCGAAATACTTTTCGTATTTTGCTATGACTAGCTATACTTTAAAAAACTAGTTTTACTTTTATTTGTTTCTTATGCTAAATATTGAACATTTAGAAAATTGATATTATTGTTTAAAAATTTAGAAGAAAATAAAAATTTGATGTAAATAAAATTGGAATGAAATTTTTAAAATGCATATACCAGATACTTTAAAAGTAAAATGTTCACAATAAGGGAATGCGTGCACAGATTTTTTCGTACAAATCGAAGTATTAGAATTTATGATTTTCTGTCGTAACTTTAAATTTCGAGGTTCATATACTTCGAGAATCTTTCGTTTAAATTTCTTCTAACACTCTTTTAATTTTCTACAAATTTATATGCATATCAGAGTAAATGAAGTCTAAGATGAAGTCTATAAGTATGTTTGAAGATCCGTCAGATTAATTTTTTTGAAAATAATATAACAACACGAATTTCTTCCTTTATAAAAATATTAATTATTTAAGCTAAAGTTATATAAAATTAGGCAACAACTAATATTTTCTTATACTAGAAAAGTTAATAACATCAACAATGATTACAGTTTAATAGGATATTACATTCCATTAAAAAATATATAATAGTCAAACAAGCCCGACAATCGTTTCCCGCCGGAAGATTATATCTCTTACTCGCGAAAATACTGCAGCCTCACCGACCATTTCCACCCTCTCCATTTTCTCCCTCACTCTCTGTTCCGCACACTTCGTTCTTCCACGGAAGAAATGGCCCTTACGTGACCATATCACAGGACGAGTCGCTCGATGAGATTACTATCCCGTTCGCATTGGCCGAAATCGCATTATGACATTTGTTTGGCGACTTTATCGGCTTCGCCTTTTCGGAGCGAGCCGCTCTTTTTCAATTTCGGCGCGTGGCTGGAAAATCAAACAGTCGACATAGTCGGACGGAAAAAGAAGCGAAATACTGCATCAGTATCTTTATGGTATTGTAACGACGGTTTTTGGGGCGAGTTTATAAGTGCAATAATACAGGATATTGTCTGGGATTGGATTTAAAAAATTTAGTTAGTAGTTAGTTAAGTAATGAAATGAACAACTTATTATCTTTCATTTGTTCTTTTATGTAAAAGATAATACAGTAGAACAGAATTAATAAGCGAATAAGTAGACTTCATCTACTACTATAATTTTTATTAATTTATTAAAGCATTAATAACAGTGAATTAGTTTAAAATGATGAAATAAAATTTCAGGTAATGCTGTTCAAATGCCTTTATTAATAAATTAATGCTTTTTAAATTAATTAATAAAGGAATTTGTATAGCATTGCCTACAATTTTATTTCCTCTTTATTTTAATTCAATTCTACTATAAAAAATTCTTACAGTAAGAGACCCAACGTTGTAAAAAGTTACAACATTTTTAAATTGTTAAATGTATAATGTTTTTTATAAAAAAAAATCATAACTGAAAATTGTCATTTAAGATTAAATAAAGTTTACTATAAACTATAAAACTTGTCTATAAGAATGGTAAGTTTATAGATTTTTAAATTCTGCGATATCTTTACTAGCAAAAACGTAATAATTTAACTAAAATTTTATAATTTTTACAATATTAAATCTTTCAATATAACGTCACCAATCATTTCCTACATATTCGTCAAAAAAATTAAATAAGTACAAACTAGCTCAACCTCACCGGAAGCAAAAATCACTTGCCTAACTCCAAGTCACCCTTTCCAAAATCAGCGCTCCATTCCCTCCTCCCCCTATACTCTTTATCACGATCTATACCTACCTCTGCGAAATTATGTCCCGCGTAAGACGCTCCTAAGCACGAACCTCGGACATTAGAGCCACGAAGCCGCGCGGTAGGTGATTAAAGCTGGGCCGCGGCAATTTAGAAATTGGCCTATCGTCGCGCGATAACTCGAACCTCTTCAGCAGCCCTCGAGGCTTTGGCCTTCCCCTCCGCGCACACTACAGGCGGCGCCTAACGAGCCGGATCATAAGGAACGGCGGACGTCTCGCGCGGACGATGTTTTATAGTTTTCGGATATTGCGTCTAAGATAAGATAGAATTTTTGCCCGCGGAGATAACGTGACGAGCGCGGGGGGCTCATCTTCATATTTCATTTCGGCTGCTCGAGAGTCGCGCGACTGAAAAAAAAGTGTCGTTGGAGCTCGCTGTTGCCACTTAAGATGGGTCGCAGCGAGTTTTTGGCTGGAATGGGAGCAACTTGCAATTTCGCTAATGTGAAAAGAAAAGTGATTGAAAAAGTGTGGGTGTTTTATTATTTAAATGTTTTTGGAGATATTGATGGGCAAATTGTTGCTATTGTGTTTAGTTGATGACGAATAGTGATTATATTGTCAGATGAGCAGCTAATGCGACTGTTAAGAAAATAAATGTGTAATATTGAAATTAAAAAATTTCTGACTTTTATTTTTTAAAACAGTTTATGCTCTATAAAACACAAAATGTTGTTTAAATGACTACTGACCGAATCTTTCAGCTACAAAGGAGTTACAATTTCATTTTTGTAAACCAACCTGAGTCCCAGTAAGCCTAGAACCTTATAATTCAGTAGGAAAATTTATGTTGGGAGCCGCATGTATACGTCGTGTGTCACTTTAATAAAACTTTCGATAGACAAAGCCTCGCGCAGCATTCTAGAAACAAACCAGCTGATACCTTGCGCCGGTACTAAATCAGTCACCTAAAGAACGAGCCAAAACCAGAGAGAAATCGAAGAACGTGCATTCTTCGGCATTTCTATGAGACATCGATGGTAGAGAGGTTATCTCTTTTAGCTTAGTTTTTGTTACGTTTGAAAAATTTTTAAATTTTAAAAGCGATTTTAAATTAGGTCAACCGTTCTTTATTATTAGAAATCGAACAAAAAATAATTAAATGACTATCGGGCTTCATTGAATTAGTTTGACCTAATTCACTCCACTTCTGTAATTGTTATTAATTAACTAGACAATAAATTCACCGAATTATCCATTATTTTAGAAAAAAGTTCAATTATATATTATTTGACATTATTGATGTGACATTAAATTAATTACTTTATTTTATCTTTTTATATCATGCTTTATAATAATATCAATAATAGTAATAATAATTATAATAATAATCAAAAAGATCATTTTTATAGTTTATCAGTAATGTCTAATATATAAACATTAATTTAAGTAATAAAAAAATCAAAAAATTTTAATTAAATATTTTAAAGCAAGTTAATCATATCATGCATTACAATTTTAAAATCTAAATCGTTCTTAAAAATTAAGATTATTCACGGTGCACAAGAATATGATAGTGGGTGCGATAGTTTTGCGTAAATATTTGCTCCTCCATAGATGTTACTTTCGAAATTTTTATGACAGGCGTAAACGTTGCAATTTCTTTTTATTATAGAAAAAATTTTCTTTTTCCAATAGTTTCATGTATTATCTTCTTTAAACAGAATTTTTTAGTTTATAAAAAATACTTTCTTAAGTTTACTTTAAAATAAATTTTTTTAAATAATCAACTCTTTTTTTTGTTTACAACACTTTACAAAAAGTTAAAGTCTATTTCATTGTTGACCATTTATGCTATATTTGGTTAACTGAGAAGAAGCATTCTTTTATTTTATAATTGTTTTTAAAATTATGAAAAAGCGAAGTTTAGTTAATTAAAAAATATAGCAGGTAAATACACAAAAAATTAGTTTTATGAAATAGATTTGAATAAGAAAGGATACTTACTTCCATAAATAAAATATATCTTATTTATGGAAGTAAAAAAACCTAGATAATAATACCTTTTCAACTATAACATTAAATACATACTTTTAAGTGTATTACAAACTATTAATCAAACATAAATTGCATATCATACAAGATATAGTAATAAATTATAGCTAATCATACAAGTAACATAGAAAATAATCATATTATAAAATTCTAAGTAAAAGGAAAATACTTTCCACTAAAAAAGACTTAAGAACCTTCTGCTTTCTCAAATCACGCCAATAATTAACAATTGTTCCATCATCGCAACACCAAAGGACATTCGATCTGGCCTCTCTCCAGAGTCGACCAGTCAACAGCTGCCAAGTGGAAGAAGACGCGCTCCTCGAAGTCTCCCGAGGGTTGGCCTTTTCAAGTGCTTCCGAGACAAAGGAAATGCGGGATGAGCGGGGGATTTAAGAAGGCCGCACAGCTAAAGTTTCGAGGGACTTACCAAGCTGCTTTTACACTCGCCATCGAACTTGGATATATAGGGAGCGAGATCGCTTTTTGAAGTCTTGATTTTCTAGATCTCGCTTCAATGTAGCTTTTTAATTGTCCTCTCCTTTTTCTTTATTGTGTTGCACGAAGTTCGTTTTCTTGACTTCTGTGTCCGAACTTCGGAATATGTGCTTTTTGTATTATTATAAATGTTCCATTGTCGGTACTCGGTTCGATGAACTTTTTGATGAAAAAAGTAGATGTGTAATTTGCTTTGAAGTCACTTTAATTTAAAAATTACTAATATTGGCAAAGATTTTGTATGCTCACATCGCAGTACTACCTGATGCTTTTTCATATAGCTTTATTTACGTAAAATTGCAAATGTTATTCATACTAGAGTATATCGAAGAGAATTATAGAGGGAAAATTTCATGAGCGAGCACTTGCACTAATAATAGTGATTATTATTATGAAATGAAAAAATGCGGCCAGTGATGGTAAATTAAAAAAAAAACATATTTTTTTATCTTGATTAATTTATATAATAGTCACCAGAATGTAGAAAATGCAGGACACCTACACATTTGATTAATTTTGCAAAAGTAATTTATCGATCAGAAAATTGATAGGAAATTTTAATTTAAAAAAGATTATAAATAATTTTATATTGTCATTAATAACATTATCCAGAAATGGAGGTGTGATATTTATTGATAACAATCGAAAATAACCAGATATTCGTAAATTATTGTGTCATCCTCTGATCCATTTCTGATTTTGTCTACCATTTATTTATTGATTTCTCGTTTTTTAAAATAAATTTACCGTTTACGTACATAGAATACTTAAACCATTGTAATTTGTCTTAAGTTACGTATTTACAATTAATATTATATAACTATAAGGTGCACGAATGAACATAATATGATATATGAATATAAAAATGTATACTGCTGTGATCTGACCACAAAGACTGATTATTTTTATTTTTATTTTCATTTTTTGACTTTTATCATTTTTCTTTTACTTTTATTTATTTTTTATACACGTACCTGACTTAGTATTTTTACTATTATTGTTTTATATATACACCTAGGTTAAGTTTTATATTTACACCTAGTCTTAAGATTTTTGACACGGTCATTGTGATTAGTAGTTTTAATAAATGTACATTATTCGATTTTACTATATGAACGCGTGTTTTAATAAAACTGACTGATAGTCAAGTTGCTTCGGTAAATTGTAAATATTTTGTAACAAGACCGAAACAATATAACAAGAATGTGATATACAACTTTTGATGTATTAAGTATAGTTTGTACTCAAATGTTCAATAAATGAATCTATCTACAAACGTTGATTTTTTTATAAAAAAATTTTTTGAAATTTGAAATGGTTTGATATCTGTAAATATTTTGTAAAATTCAATCGAATTATTTCCCGGAAAATAGATACAAAAAGATATAAAAATAAAAAATAAAATTGATATTGTTACTCTGTACATAATATCAAATTTCATTTAAATGAAGTATACCATACCAAATATTTTTAAAATATTTCAAAATAACAAAAAATTCATTCTAAAAACCGCATATAACGTTCGGTATTACAAACAAGTATTTTATGAATGTAAAAGTATTCGTAAAAGGATCCGTGCATGCACTTCGCTCGAACGGTTTCACGGATGGCCGCAACGATATAGGATAGACATCGGATCGATCTCGAGTGGACGCGACCGTGCGCGCGCGAGATTTTCGTGTTTGCCGTTTGTTTTGAGATGTTTGACGAGGAGTCGAGAGCGAACCTGGTGAATGGTGACGCGGAAGATTCCAGGTTGTTTTTTGGTTGTGTACTGTGGGATTGGATTATGGCTTTTTTTGAGAGGATTTTTATTTGCAGCGTTTTAGTTTGATAGGAATTCGGGACTTGGTTATTCTTTATTTTTTAAATTCATTATAATTTTATACAGCTAATGATTCATTGTATTACTAGCTGTAGTTTTTTTTAATTAATTTATTAAACTTAGAGCAATTTCGCTGAAAATTTGATATTATTTACTTACAATTTACGAATGTAAAAAAATTTTAAACTTAAAAACGTCACAATATCAAAAGCCATTCAAAATCATACTATGCGACAGCGTACTCTCAATCTTTAAATTCCATACTAAGTGTATTGACAATCCCTTTTCTAAAAACATTTGATGTTTTTGCAAGGGCTTTTAAAAAGTTGTGAATCAGGAAAACCTTTTCCCTTGATATCTTTTTGAAAATAATATTAAAGTGTACAAATACACGTAACCATCACCTGACACTCCACATTTTAATAAAAAGATTGCGCCACTTTTTATCCGCCAATCAAAATTTTCCCAGATGAATTTCCAAAATATTTATATACAAATTACTCCACCAAAACTAACATCTAAACAACCGCAATTTCAACAAAACGACACACAACCATCCCGCACACCCACCTCACTTTCTCACCATCCACCAACTCAGATTAAAAATAATCCACATTTCCTGGCACGCTACGAGCGAAATAATACACGCATATCACAGCCAGCTATCCCAGAGCAATATCTCGCGCTCCTTTTACCACACACACACATACCCACCCCCGCATCACTATAACCCACCCACACACACAACCCCCCGCTCGGTCAAATTTATGCGCGACGCACTGACACGGCTACCGCTGTCGGCCGAAACAGCTGGAGCAAACTCGATTCGAATTATTTCGGATCACGCTTACGTTAATGCGAATTAACGCGCGCCGACTCTTCGATGCCCCCACCCCCGCACAGCCTGCATTGTGCGTGTTTGCGTACGCGGCCGCGCGTTAAGGGCAGAAAATACGAGTTGACTTTAATTCCGCGCGAGCGAGCGCACACGGCCTTGTTGCACGCGCCGGCTATATACGCGCGCTCTCTCGAGTTTTAACTGGCGCTGCCGCCTGTGTGTGCGTATGCCTATGATTTAAAGGTCGAGGCTTATGGATACGGCTCGGCGGAATACGCGGTTTTGTGTCCGCGTGCCGATGCGCTGATTTTCGTCGTGCCCCCCGGGCGGTTTTGCTGATTGGATGCAGAGCTTTTTGCGAGGTAATGGCTTTGCTGGATTATTAAGATATTGAATTTCTTGTGTTGAGAGCGGTTTGATGCTTTTTTTGGTGAGGGGTTAATGTGGAGAGCTTGATTTTTTTGTGCTTAAGTGGTGTGATTAATTTAGTGTGAAATTAAGTGATCATTTGTTTCAGTTGAAAGAAAAGGTATACGGTTTTTCTGGTGAAGTTTCTTTGTTTCATTATATTTGATGAAATGTAGGATGAAAATTCAGTGTGCATTACAAAAAATGTTATTATTATTTTAAAAAAACTTTTTAAACGAATTATAAAATTAAAAGTATCGGTTTCGTTTCTATCTATGTCAACATTTTGACTGTACCTTTCAGAGAGAAAGTTTTCGCTCATAAAAATTCATCAAACAACGCTATTACGTTTCATTTCGAATTTGTTGTTACGAGCTCGAATCCAGTTATTGAAAACTATACCTGGCAACGCCCGCCTGGGTATTAATATTTCTCTAACGCAAAACAATATTTTGCGTGTTTCCACTACAATCAGCCTCGGCAGGTTAAAACTTTATATTTAATTTCCATATAACTTTTCCAATGAACGCAACCACTTCGATGTAAATAGAAAAAAATCAAACAAACTCATGTTCACTCCTAAGAATCAATCATAAGTAACCATCCCAAAATCACATGCGATAAACCACCCTCTTTTACTCCCTCATCCCGAGCAGTAAAATCTCCTCGGCCTGAAAGTCTTTGCACCTCTCGATTCTCCGGCCAAAGGATTCCGCTACTGAATCGCAGCCATCAAAGAGAGACTTTCCAAAACGATTCGCTCTCCGAGCGCCGCGCAGTCCGGTCACGTGCGGGATGCAAGTGTATCCACCCCCGCAGCCACCCTCCCCGAGCTTCTCCCACGTGATTTCTCTCTTTGCCGGGGCGAGCTCGCGCGGCGCTCTCCTGTGATCTTTCTTCGCTCGGCTCGCAGCGCCGGTCAAAATTACGGTCTCGCTGATGACTTTTGGAGGAAGTAAGGGAGTTGATTTCGTGCCCTAAAGTTAGAAAGCTTTCTGGGGATGTGTACTTAGCGGGCTGGCGTGGGGAGGTGTTTCAGTTGGGATTGCGAAAAATTTTTTGGAAATATGCAGATTGGATGGGACGTGATGAATTATACTGTTATTTTAGTGATAAATATCGGTTACAAAGAGCGCTGGATGGGAAAGGATCAAACGTTTTAGAGAACCAAATGCAGGGAGGTTTTATTTTGATTTCCATAAAAACATTGAATACAATAGCGTTTGCAGCGAAAACTAAATGGAAACATTCAAAGTAAAGCTTTTTTCGTGACATTTTGTTTCTAAATCTTTGAAGTACGATCAGATGACTTTGCAATGTGTTATTTTTATTTTGTTTCGTTTTTCATTATTTATTTGATTTATGGATGTCGTCGAAAGCGTGACAGTGTATTTTTATATTATAAAAAAATTCGATATTTTTTCTGTAAACATTGAAAATCTAGATAATTTTATTAATTATTTAAATTTATGTTATGTAATGCAAACAACTAAACGAAGAGTCAACTTTGAATATAACGTAGTTTATAGTTTGCAAAGCTAGTTAAACTTGAGTAACGCTTCAAACGCTTATGGCCTAAAATGTATATTTATACAACATGGTCGGAATAATTTTTAAAAATAAGCAACTGATAAAACTTTTAAGAAGTTGTTAAAAAAGAACAAAAAAAAGTTGTAACAAATAATATTGTCAGAAAATTATGATTGTCAATCTCTAAAAATTAGAAAAACTAAAATCCACTTATAATTTTTCAAGTACAATCTACTCATAATATATAAAAAGTGAAATCGACTTATAATTCTGTAAGTATATATAGTCGTATTATCCAAAAAGATATTTTTCCAATAACAACATGATCCTATTTCCCTAGAATCACATAAATTGATCACGACACAATCCGAAAACTATTGCAAACCGAATAGATAAACTCCTCTTTCTAAAAACCAATTCAGTCCCCATAAATCAGCATAGCAAGCTAACCGTTCCAATGATTCACGCAAACTCCTAAAAATCGCGCAAAACACACGGCCACCTGCGCGACTAGCAGCAAACGCCCCGAGCGACCGAAATAGCTCCAATAATTATTACCCGCGGAAGAAAGCCAGAGGCAATTATTATAAAAAGCGCATTTGTCACCGAGCTCGCTGGCGCAATTACGCGGCGTGGTTATATTTTCCGCAGCTAGTGGAGAGAAAAAAAAAGACGAGGAATACTGAGAAAGAGAGAGAGGGAGAGATAGAGAGCGCAAATATTTGCGGATACGCGCACGAAGAGCCGGAGGCGGTTGTAAAATGCTAAACAAACGCCTCCTGGGCGTTTACGCGTGTTATACGTCTGTGCGTCTCTCGAGCGCGCCCCCTAGTTTTGCGTTTGATTATGGGGATCTCTTCGCGCGTTGCTTCGATTCTGGAGATTTGTTGCTTTTTTTAGAATTCGTAGTTGATGTAAGTTGGGAATTAGGTAATTTTAATTTAGCATGTAGCTGCAGGTATTGATTTTTATAGGCTGATTTCTTATTCAAAATAAAGCTACAACAATGCCATTATAAGTATATAGTCTTCAGTTTTCTCTATTTTCCAAATCAAATCCTTTTTATAATATTTCGTTTTGAAATGGTTTTAATTAGGATTGAAATTATTTGCAAAAATTATGATGATTACTGTAAAGAACGTTGTTTTCGACTATTGTTTGGATTAAATTAAAATGATGTCGTTTATTAATAACCCGCCATAATACTAATAGTTTATTAACAACAACATGATGAAATATTATATTTATAGTTAGTAAAATTAATAAAATACATTAATATTTTATTTTATCATATGATTAAGTTATCATTAGTAGCATCTTTAATTCATCAAAAATTAAATCACACGCGTTAATAAAATACTTTATGCGAAAACGTACATTTAAATCATATAACCCAAAGCATACTTCATATTCCAGTAGATAAAGTCAGGGATTAATCAGACTCCAAATACATTCAATCTCAAATTTTCTTACCAAAGTACTAAAATTTTATTTACTAACAATCCAAAAAATTGAAAATAAAGTCTGCAAATATAATTTGCAGTCAAACGTACGCCTCTATATCCGCTCGCCTAAAAATGCCGCAGACTTCGCGCAACCAGCTAATTCGTTCTTTTTTCCACGGCGGAGCTTCACTGACCGTGAATGCCAATCTCTCTCGGGCTTATCGAACGAGCGCGTTACGTTGCGGTACTCTTTTCTAGAACGAGACGAGTTAGTTCGGAATAAGGTCTTTTTGGGGGCTGCAGTTTGTTTTGCGAGGGTTTTTTTTAGGTCGGAATAGGAGGATTGAGAAAGATTTGTTTTACAGTGGAAATTGCCGATCGCGGCTTTTGTTCTAACATTTTTCGTGAATTTTTTCGCTTTTTTTTATTTTCTAACGCTAATGTTTGATATTTCTATATGTGCGACTCAGTATTTTATTGAAAATATTTCTTTTAGTATCTTGGTTTTATTTTTATTAGAACTTACCTAGTGTTGATTTACTATCAACGAGTACATTAAAAAAAGAAAAAATCTGTACATACCCATACATACGTATAAAAGTTTCTTTCCTAAATTTTGTCATCATAAAATATCACTCATTTTCATACTAACTCTTATCAGACCGAGAGCCAGTAATTCTCGGCAACGCTAAACAAACATCCCACGAATAAAACAATTAATCTCCATTTCCATCGCCACCAAAAAGCATCAATTCAGGTCCAGAGAGCAAAAAACAGTTGGGGTATAGCCGGAGCTCAGCGTCGTAATCGCAAACGCCGTCACGCGGACAAGAATAAGGGTGAAAGAGTCCAAGCGCGACTTTACGACTCTCGCGCGCCGCTCGTTAATGACTTCTGACGAGCGAATTTCGCGCGAACGCGTTTACTTATATTTTTGGCCGCGCTCTTTTTAATCTGCCGGGGCATCGCCTTCTTTTATTATTTTCGTGTGAGATCAAGGCGCGATATTACACCGGAGACGTTTTCTTGCCGGGGGCTGTAGAATGGATTTTTTTTTTCGGTTTGACGATCGAGTTGTTGGAAATGTTTGAGGAGAAGAATGAGGTGTTTGGGAAACAGTGTTTTTTAAATATTGTTTAGTAGTGAAATGTGCAGTTACATTTTGATATGGAAAAAATTGTAGTCGTTTAATATAATAAAAAAATTTAATTATAGTTAAGTTTTCAATAATTAATTTTTATAAAGGTCTTCTAACCAAATACTGTGTTAGTATTGATGTGATTACGCTTTATTTTAGAGCTGCAATCCTATATATATACCGACCGAAAATTTAAACTACATTTGACAGTAATTGCTCCGTGTTGTACTAAAACTCAAGTTTAGGATTACAGCTATTAAAATTATGGGCTACAGGTAGCAAATAATAATGACTGATGAATTTTGATCATGACTTCTTGTTATATAGAGAGTATTTCATTTTGATGTTTATACGTTATGCCTCTAGCGAATACTAGTTTTATACGTTGATCTTTAAATATGATAAGACAAATTTAGAATAAATGCCTTAAATCTTGATCTTAATTTCCATAAAGAATTAGAATTAATACTGCATATTAAAATCATGAAATAAGATTTACTGTTAACTATATTTTTCTTTTCTTAAACTTAATTTAATTATTTTAAAATAAAATATAATTACTTGAAATGACTTAATTTTATGTGAAAATTATTAAACGTTTGAAAATAGCGAAAATAAATTACTCAAATTAGTAAAATATTTTCACAATTTAAAAAGAATTGATAATTTTTATTGTAAAAAGTTAAAAAATAACCTCTTGAAATGATTGATTAGTATTGAAATAATCAAGAAATAAGTGTAAAAATACTTAACCTCAAATATGTATAATGCAAATTTACTTTTTTTTTAAACAAACGTATACTTATAGTTAAAAATTTATTTTAAAAATTCCGATGCATATTTTCCATGATATAGCAATTTAACGGAATTATTAAAATTTACCAAAAATGACTCATCAATTTTAAAAGTACCTTACCTATTATTTTCAGCCTCTGTAATTGTTAAAGGAATGGTATAAGATTTAATTACGTGACGTATAATGAACTAAGAAGTATAATAAATTGACTCCTGAAAATGATAAAATAATCGATTTAAATTAAAAGCGAATCAAGATATAATAGTTAAAGAGAATAATTCACTTCACTTTGTGTGCGTGTATAATAATGTAACTTGCAAGAAAATTTAAATTATGGCTGAAGTTGTTTAAAAATTAGTACTTATAAAATGTGTGCTTCTAATATATGACATTTTCTATATCGACGCCTCCTATCGTATAATCGTATCTCAAACACCGATTCGGCATAATCGTAACTCTGTACTAATTTAGTACAGAGTTACGATTATGCCGAATTGGTGTTTGAGATACGATTATGCTGATAGGAGACATCGATAATTCGGTCATACAAATCAAGAAAGTTAATTATTTTATTTAATATTATTATAGACTAAAGCTTACTTTACAATATTAATGAAATATTAAAAAAAAAAAAAATCAATGAATATAAAAAGAAAATATGAACCGTTTTCATTTAAATGGCTGTTAATTTAGAAAAGTTAAGGAGCAATGAGACTAAACGAGTTTATATAGATACTTTTTAATAATAATAAGTTTTTTTTCCTAACGTATGTGTCCTAGATGTATTTAAAAAAATTGTTTTATCGTTACAATATTTTTCCAATGCGAAAACAATAAAACTTGATCTTAAAAAATATGATGGGCACAGCATACACAATTAAAAATGTTTTGTAATTTTGTCCGTATTTGACGAAAATTGTACGCAAGTAAAAATTATAGACCTTTTATACGAAAAAAAATCGTTCTTTCAATGCTTTTATTATATACTTATATTACGAAAATTTTACGTTAATTTTGACGAATTACGAAATACGAAACATTTTTAACTGCGTGTACTAATATAATTTGTATTAATTCAAAATTATGTTTTTGGAACAAATTTAGTTTTATGCATGATAAACATTGAAGAGCCATTATCGTAATCTCGTCCCTTTTCTCAAAACACGAAAATGCTCGCACTGCTAATTACGAATCTCGAAAATGCAATGGTTGACCGAAACGATAAATCGAAGTCGTAAAAGAAACCTTTTGCATCTATATATAAAACCATTTTAACTCGGTGCGAATTAGTTATATAGCTGGCAAAATAAGAGCGATTTTCATGACTCGTAAAGTTAATGACTCTCTCGAATGAATATATCTCGCGTAGGTCAGGCATATTTTTAATCAGCCGCTTAATTATACTTGTTATTTTCGGCTTAATTGGCGAAAATGTGAAACCGTCCATGTGCTAAAATGACCAGAGAACAAAAATAACTTTTGTCCTGTCTTTTTTATTTAATTTCTTTATGTACTCTTCAATTAATTAATTACAACCATATTGATACAGGTTAAAAATAAGTATTTGTTGTTTTTATTAAATTTGCGGCCGACTTGTCTGTGCATTCTGAAATAGAGCAGGTAGCATCGTGTCAGTTTATCACATGAACGCTGGAAATAATTACATCGTTGACGTTAATGAGAAGCGGGGCAGCAAAATATCAGCAATTATCACCATGACGAATACGGCTAACGTCGTACCTACGCACGTCGGTCTAATTTGAGTCTGACAAGCGGTCGTTACGAGTGGTAAATACCACCTTTATGTATATATGTTATACTTTTCGGATTTATTTTCGGGTTTTAATTTATAACTATGCACTTGCACAGCAACCGAAGAGTGTGAAGTAACAATTCTTAAAAGTACTATATGGTACTGATTTACTAGTTAGTAGATTTGACACAAGCTTTTATTTTTAGCAAAATCATTTTATTAAAATAACAATATAGAAAACCAAATAACAAGACACACTAAAATATCAGCATTTCCACACCGGTCAAAAAATATTTCTCCGAAACTCTTTTTCAAAACAAAAGAAAGCAAACGAGAGCCGAAGCGCGTTCAGCACAGTGGCACATATTGAGAGCCAAGTTAGCTAAGTGCTCGCGAATGAAAGGATTCTCGAGCCAAGCGCGATTACGCCTCGACAAAACGCGCAACTTTGCGCGGCAATTCGTTATTCATTGTATTTCTTGGAGCGCGACAAGAGGATAGCAAGGAAAGCGCCGCTAAACATCTCCACCCCTTCGTACTCCGCCCCTTTGGAAAAGAAAACTTATCTCTCCAATCTTATGTCTTCAGCTCCAGAAAGCGAAGTTAGAGACGTAGCTCGTAATCGCAGTGGTTTTCTTATTTCTTATTCTCTTTTTTTTTAAATCCCATTTTTCTGAGTATGCTTGATAGTACAATAATAGGGGAGCGTGATTATTTTTGGAATATTCCTTTGCGCTTTTGTTGAGGTGGATCTGCAGTGTTTGTCTTAATGGTATGTACAGTTAAATAAGGTCAAATAGGTGTATATAACTTGTGGGAATAATGGCGTAATTTTGTTTTTCATTAAAATTGTGTTTACAACAGATTTGATATATTTCAATATGTTACATTCATAAAAATTATTATTTATTATTTTTTAAAGCTATAGATATATAAGATCGACATATGAATGCGGTCAAAAAAGGAATCACAAAAATACTCCAAATAATAAAACGGAAATTTATGTTGTTCATTATCGACATTTTTATGAAAATAACACTTTTCTCTTACAAATATTTTTTAATAAAATAAATATTTATATTTTTTATAATAAAAAGACGTTCCGGCAAAGATATTTTTAATCTACGTAATTTTCGTTATAAATATGCCTCGAAATTCCGTGCATTTATCTCATACCCTCTCACTCAATTCCAAAAATAACGCAAATAACTTCGCGCGTCATCAGAATCAGAATCATTAATATCTTTCTATAGTCCCCCCAAGACGCGGGAACATTAGCGCAGCTATATACGTTTGAGACCAAGTCGATTATCCAAAAGTTGACAATTTCCGCGCCTGCAAAAGTCGGAGTCGGAAATTTTAATATACCCAGGGAAGGAAGCACGCTACGATACAGCCGGAAATTGCGTACAGGAAGCTCGCGTTAATCGGGAATGTGCGTCTCATATTATATATGGTGCGGCACTTGATGAGCGCGGGTACCTTTTTCGAGGTTACTGGGTCGAGATGAGTAGGTCTTCTATTTTTTCTTTTTTAGTTTAGTCGGTTGAGAGGACGCGGTACGTTAAATTTTTTGAATACCGAGTGTCGGCAGCGGTGAGCCAAAATTGACTTTAATAAAGCCTTTTTAAAGTGTCTTTTAGTTCCAATTTAAGAAAATTGTCATCGCCTGCGACAATTAAATTAATTTTTTTATTTGCTTTACGAGTATTTATTATTACAAAATTATTAACTTGATTTAACAAACTATTTTTGAAAGCTTGCTAATTTTTGAAAAATAGTTCAACTTCTAATTATTGTTTTAGTGTAGAACAATAACGTGATGTTGACATATTTTTGAAAAATTAAAAATTAAATAGATAAAAATGAGGATTTGCATTCTTTTTAAAAAGAAGGGAAAATTGCCTTAAAACGTTAGATTGCAATTTATTACGTAAAAGAAAAATACAACAATATTAAAACATAACTATCGTTTAAAAGAAATATAAAAGTTTGATTGAAAACAATTTGAATAAATCTCAAGCTTAAATAGTAGTAAATTGTTTTTTTTTTTGGTAGGAATAATATAATAATTATTGATCTTTTACGAACCAAAATTCAATTTATTACAATCGTCATTGTTAAAGTTTTAGAGGATTTTCTACCTCCCTTGTCACTAGACTTTAACAATTGTAACATTAATGAGTAAAATTACATCTGGTGTAGTTTATTACTAAATACGCTTATCAAAAAATCTATTCACACCTTCAATTTTTAGAAATAAAGTTGCTGTTATATATATTAAAAGTTAATCAAAACAAAGTATAATCCACGATAACATTAAAAATTTATTCGCAAATTACTTTTTAACGTAGGTAAAAGTTCTTTCATGAAAGCAAAATATTATTTCTCCTTTGTCTAAAAAGATTTTTGATTAAGAGGGTAATTAAAATCGATGTACAAGTGCTACAATAGCAAAATTAAAATAAATTCTATAAGTTTAGTTGACGGGTTAATTTTGATCAGAAATTTGTTAAATAAAATGAGATTATGCATGTATTAAATTACATTAAATTATTTTCCATCAAAATTATTATTAAGTGAATTTTATCAAAGAGAATTAACGAACTTATATAATTAATAAACCAGGTGTGTTATTAACTCGTAAAAGTATTAAACAGATTTTTAAAAAATTTTGTTCAGTAAGTCGTAAAATTTATTTTTGTAAATAATGTGACATGATCAAAATAACTTGCGTGTATATGAGTAATAAGTGCCTAGTTAGTCCAAGTAAATATCCAGAACATAAATATTTTTATAACTTTCGAAGTAGTACAATCCGAGTTTGATCAGCCACTAGATAGGACAAAACATTGAATTATTATAAAATGTATATTTATATCACCATAATTACATACATACTTATCAAGGAAAAAAATTAATAATATATTATCTCTCAAATAACATCATGCTCACAGAAAATTAAACGAAACAATAGTACAGAGGCGCTTACATTATCTCTATCTAATGAAAAAATTCTCAACCCGCTCTCATCGAACGATGAAACGAAATAAAAGGAAGCGCTAAACATTCTCCTTCTTGGCTTGCCATCAATTAATATCAGCAATAAGTCGGCGCGACGGTGGCTCAAATCGACGCGTCGAAATTGAAATTAACGAGTGTGCCAACTTTCACAGCAGCAATTTTTCCGAACCCGGATTTATTGCCGCGTCGCGAGCGCAAATGTATCTGGGGGCGCTGATTCATCAATATCGTAAATAGAAGTTTAATTAATTCACCGGCTGGCCAGCCAGTGCCGGCCCGACAGTTCCGACAAGTAAGAAGCGAGGCGGCTTTGACGCTGTATAAAGAATGAGCCCTTTCATTATAAACTTGAGCAAGAAAGCGCTTGAGCTGCGCAATGTCTTGTCATGCTGGCGGCTGAAACTTTTTTCTAATCAGTCATAATATCTTGACTTTTTGCCGTGTTTTGTTTTCAAATGTCGTGCTTGTTAAGGATAAAAGGCTTTATTAGTTCGTTGGTTTACTGAATAGAAAAAAGTAGTTTTTCTGAAAAATTTAAAACATTACCTAAAAATAAATTTTTTAAATTACTCTAGCTTTTATCATATAGGTAAAATGAAAGGATTTAAATTGGGAGTTTCAGGAATAAAAAAGTCATTACGTTGCAATTAGATATTTAAATTTTTATTATTTTAATTAGGTTTTGTTGCTGACTTAAGTATATTCATTATTATATGGGACATTTTTGCACGTTATTATAATATTCGATTTAATTTTAAGAGAATAAAGCAACAAATTTTAAGAATTTTAAGAATTTGAAGCTTTTTCTCGATAATTAAAAATTAAATGCCTGTTTAACTTTAATTTTTACATTTTATTATAATGTAAAATTCTTCTCTGAATTTTAAAAATTTTAAATTATAACAGCTATTTACTTTATCATTCAATCACATATATTAATTGATATAATTGTAATAAAAAAGGGAAACATTTTATTTTAAGACAAATTCAAATCGCAATTTGTTAAATTATATTAGTAGTGAGATTTTTAATGTTACTTACAGTATTATCTTACTTACAGTAAGCATTTTTATTTCTAGTAATTCTTCTTTCATTAAAACCTGTATTATTTCATTGCATGTTTTTCTGCACTTTTTTGCATTTCCTTCCTCCTTTACTTTTTCCACACTATTCGTTTTCATTCCTGTTAATTTTACTTTATTTTTAGAGCTTTTGTACCCTTTCTTGGTCTGGTCGATAAATCCCGACCGTAAAAGGGGAAGTGATATTTATTTTTAGTAAATAATGACCTGAAATCCCAATTGAAATATTTAGTGTATTTGCGAATATTATTTAAAACTGAATTTTTGGTAAGATATTACTCACAAATTTAATTTATACATATTTTTCTGAAAATTTTTAAATTCAGAATAATATATTATTTATTCAATTATGATTATTTTCTTTTTATAAACTGCTAAAAAATTAATACGATAAGTGACAAATCATATTCTTCAACAAATTAAAAATCAAATGCAGATTCAGTCCACTAACAAGCACATCAACTTATAATAAAAAGTCAACTCGCGAAACTTCAAACATCCCTACAATCAGAATTTAATCCAAACATTGGCACTTGGAACTTCGAGAAACAAAACACAATTAATCAGCTAAATCCCGGCGAGTAAAATCCAATGCTTTTCACGTAGCGCAAAATTGATGACAATCGGAGCGCCGAAAGGACGCGTATCTTTCTCCCTTGTCGATATGACAAAGGAGAAGCGGCGGCAGCAACAGCAGGACGATTGAAATCTCGCCAGCGAATAAAGCCTCGACGAAGAGAGCGGAGGCGATTTAATAGTTTTCCCGTCTGCGCGCGCGAACGAGTGCGGAAATTCTTGCGCGCTCGCGTTTCCATTACCTCCTCGAATCGCACGCGAGATTTCCCGGCTGTACGCGAGCCTGTTGTGGATCCACAGTTTCGATTGGGATATCTGTTTCAATGGCTTATGTCTCGTGTACTCGTAGATTTTTTTTTCTTTTTTGTTTTTAAATATTTGTGTTATTTGGGTAAATGGGATTTGGTGAGTGGTGTAAATGTGAGCGTTAATTATTTATTGACTTCAAAGCGTTAGAATGATTCAACAATAACTCAAATGATATTTAGTTGTTAGGTAATATCAAAAGAACGAGGTTTTGAAGCATGTATGAAGGCTACACAGAAGTAGCAAATTGCAATTTTAAGTACTTTTTTAAATGTATGATTTTAGCTTGTTTTTAAAAAATAATGTGGTGTGAGTAATTTTAAGAATTAAGCATTTAAAAATTATTTTTTCAATTAAAATAAAACTACTTTTATCAAGCTGAACTTCTGATCATCTAAAAAAAATTGTTGAGAATCCAGTAGTTTAAATGAAAATACTAAAATGAATATTCATAAATATGATGTTATACTCTAATGCAAGTAAATATAAATATTTAATGGTGAACATACTTTCAAAACCCTTTAACGTATTGCTCAACGTTCTCAAAACAAAATAATCGGAGTTTAAAACATACCTAGGCATCAAACCCACATCAAAATAGCAACACAAGGATGCCCAAACCAAATCAATTCCTTCCACTCTTTCGCAAAGTTATTTCCAGCGGCAAATAAATGGTTTATCGACGGAATTAAAGTGGTCTGTCTCGCGTCGTTTATTCCACCGACCAAGAAGATACGTAGCTATCCGCTCACTACTGCCGCTGCTGCTCCTCAAGAGCCGCAATCGATCGATTCCGATATCGATGTGTACGTACCTATGAGGGTGCTCGCACCGATTGATATCTTGGAGATGAGCCTTGATGGCTTTATTTATTATCCAATGCTTTTAGAAGAGCCTATCTTTTTCCTTCGATGAATTTATAAGACAGCGCGAGATATTTTCGGACGGAGTAAGAGAACGATGGATTCGGTTTGAGGTGGAGTTTTGTGCTTTATTGGGAGAGATTACTAAAAGTCCGTCACACTGGATCCAGTAAGTGTGGCTTCGATTTCTCGCAATCGTGGAAACTGTATTTCGGACTATCTTCGTTTTAAGATGACCCGGTCAAAAGTTATTTTGAACAGTTTGTATTTAGCAATGATCGATCGCGGTTTTGTTTATTTTATAATATAAGCAAAAAAACATTGTTTTTCACGATACATGAAAAACATATTAAATTGTTTCGATATTATGATAATAACTGATATTAAAATCATATTAATATCTTTTGTGAAAAATCTTTCTTGTAGATTACTTATTTTTTAGATTATGAAATTTTAATGTGTATGTTTTTTGTTTGTTTTAGGTAAGTTCCAATAATAAGGATCGAATTTTTTGTGGGCGGCATAACAGCTGGTAAGAAAGTATTTCGTGATATAAATTAAGTATAATCAACAAAATATGAAGCAATTGATATTTCACTATTTGATTTGAATTCTATTTCACTGCAGCAGATTTTAAATCTATAATATAAAATTTTTGGGCAAATATAAAAAGTTTTTAAGCTAAAAAACAAAATAAAAGTTGAACGATTTTTCAAATTCAAAAATTTGACACATACGAATAATTTTCTACTTTTAATATTTAAATTTTATAATATTTATAATTATCTTTCACATACTAATTTAATATTTCTAATAAAAAATTAACTATTAGTATAGAATAAGTTTATAATTATTTTGAAAAATTAAGCATCTGAATAAAGTGTTTAAACGCTAACATTCGCACCTCATTTTTTTTAATTTTCACCGTTTTACCATATTAAATCACAAAAACTCACTAAAACGTACCGAGAGTTTACCAACGATTTTAGATTCCCACAGCGGGAAAAAGTCGTCGCATAAATCACACAAGAACATTAATGAAAAAAGCCGTACGGCTGTAATTCATCTATGCGTTCGCCCAATGCGTATTTTAATGACGCACACTGTGCGAATTGGAAAGACGCATCCTTGCGAAAAATTAATTCGGCTACACGGGATACACGCACTGTACATGTACATGTGTATGCGTGTGTGTATGCATCCATATATATAAATATATGTTTTTCACTGCTTTCAATACGCATGAATGCAATTTTTCTAAAAGTGATTGAAAGATTGGACGCCGAGAGTTTTCAATGTCGAAGAATTTATAGATTTTACCATTCTCGCACGTTCTTACCAGCGTCGACATTTATTTATATGACAATATGTGACAGTTTGTGATGAAATATTAGAATTTTATCAATACAAAAATATTGTTATTTTATGCGGTTTATAATTACAAATGTAGAATTTATTGTACAGTTTCTAATACAATATTTTAGCAATACTATATAAATCGTAAGATTTAAATTTATTGAAAAATAAATCTTGCCAACGCTATTCTTTAATAGAAAACAATCAGAATCGATATGTATTCAGTATCATGGTTAAAAACGCACGTGTAGTGTGTTAACTAAATTGTCTGTTAAATTAACAGACAAAATATGTCAATTTAACAGACATTTTGTCTGATAACTTCAAAAATGACATTTTTTGTCTGTTGATTTAACAGACAATTTAGTTAACAGACAAAAAATGTAAAAAATGTTAACAAACTACACGCGTTTTTTTAACCGGGTGCTGATCAATTTGAAAATAAGTAAAAAACCACGTAAATACATCCCTAGTATTCCTCCCAACATATTTCTTTCATCCATCCACTATCCATTATCTGTTCCAGCGATATCCGCTATCGCCATCGTATACATTTCCCAAAAGAAAGAAAGGAACAAGTGCCTCCTACATCCACCAAAACCTCACATCCAAAATTGAATACCACCACATTTTAACAAAGCATCCCTCCATCATCCCCACCGGCAAAATCAATGACTTTGATCGTCTCCGCGTGATTAAATTGCAAAACCGATTCCCACCCCCGGCATTATTAGCCCTCCCTCGGTCCCTAAGTATATTCGCCACGCTCTCGTTGTGTCACGCGTCGTCGGCGACGTTCGCCTTCGGAGACCAATCATCATGAAAGCTTGATTAACTCGCGCCGATATATACACGGCGCTCAGTCACGAAACTCGGTACGGCGCAAAGTTTCTCCCTCTCTCTTGCTCTTTCTCAGTGTGCTGCCCTGGTATTAAACTCGCTCCGCTCGAGATATTGCACAATCCGAATTTCGTCTTGGCTAAACACTGTCGCTATTCTTGCGCCTTTGAGGAGAGAGGCGCGTCAACTCGTTCTTCGGCTGGAGTGTAACAGAATAACGTTGCCAGAGGTAGGCAGATTATACGGGGCTGAGAAAGAGAGGGAGGCGCCGGGGACGGCTCTTGATTAGAAGTGTCGCGGGCGTTCGCTGCCTGATGATTGAGAACGAGTTCTGGTGGCTGAAGGTGCTGGGGAGGATCCGATAACTTGAGTTCGGCTGGAAGGCAGTTTGAGGTTTTTCCGGAGGTGAAGGTGGAATTGTGATGATTGTTGGTGGAATGTTTAGTTTGGTGAAAAAGAGTTTTCGTTTATGGATGGTAGTGATGAAAGATGATATTGACTTTGAAAATTTTATTTACGTAAAATCAAAATTTGAAATTCAACGATACAATATTGGTTTACAATGTTTTATGAATCTATTTATTTATTTTAAACAAACTTGGTAATCAATAAAATCTCACATTCTTGCATGATGCTATTTCTACATACCGTATTTCGAACCAATAGTGCGAATTGTGAAAAAAATCAAATGAAATAGTAGTAAAAAAAAGGACAAAATATTCTCCCTATAAAAATACATCTTCCATTCATTCAAGATCGTCTCTGAAAAGCCACACCAACGGTGGCTTCGGCCTTACAGATAAATCTCTAGAAAAATTTTCCGCGCCGTTTCCACATCCCCGAGCGTAGCTCATCTTTTGCGGCGGCATCTCTTCCCCCCAGCGGATCTCGTTAAGTATCAACACAGCCCACGGTCAAACAAACTCTCCGCAAGCCCGTATTTACTCGGCCGCTTTCCTTTTCTTCTTGCCGTCGTTTCTCTGCGAACTGCGAAATTCTGGAAAAAAAGGGATTGAATAAAATGGCAAAAGTATCGTGTGCCTGTGCGCTAGGTGACGCTTTTATCTTTGGCACGCGAAATAAAAAAATATGGGAAAGCGAAGCGGCATTAATTGCAGCGGTATGTGTGAGCCTTTCCTTTTGTTGGCAAAGGTAATGGTTACACGTTTGGCTTAGCGCGGATGATTGGTATTTTACGAGAATATTTTAGAGAGTTTTTAAGTTTACACAGTATTTCTGGGAGATTATTATTGCTTGATTCTAAAGTTTTTAATGTTTCTTGTTGTGAGTGAATTTTGGGAGTTTAAAAACGCTGAGTTAACGTTTTAAAAAGGTTCACATACTTAAAAAATTAATTTTAAGCATAAAATTGAAGCAAATTTTTATAAAATATGATTTCTTTTGTGTATAGTTTTTTTATTCTATATCTATAATGATATTATTATATGCAATTTAATTTGTGGATTGAATAAATCGTTTTTATCCAATAAAATAATCACGTTAATTACTTATATCAGTTAACTTTTCATTCAATTTCATTAATATTTCACGGAATTCTGCTTCTACGTTTTAACTGAAAATGGCTTATTGTAACGGTAACACGTATTCTGTAGCGGAAAATCAATTCATTATTTTTATATTGAATTAATAAATATTTTTGATTAAATGATCAGGTCTTTTCAATAATACTAATTAACTACTCTAATTAAGAACTTGAAGATTCCCGCGCAAAAATTTTAAATATAGCCAACATGTTTCTTTAGCTTCAGTCAAACAGTAGCTCAGATGTGGGACATATTATATCCCACATATTGTTCACATGTCGCCCTCATGTGTATCCTTGCCCGGAGCAGAATGTGCCCCAAATGTTGGCAACATGTAAACCACATGTTGGACACGCTCTGCTTGATGGGGTCTAGAGAAGAATGTTGGCCACATCTTGTCCCTTTAATATATTAATATTGAATTCGCAGAATGCTGTTAACATATTGCTTACAATAAACAATAAATATTTTTTTTTATTTAAAATACTAAAAAATAACAATTATAAATATTTTAAGATGGTGATGTAAATAAATAATTAAATAAAATACTCGGTATATGCTCTTTTATTACGTTTATTACGATTACGCTCAGTATTTGCTTGAAGAAGGTTCTAATTTAGGAGCCTCCAGCGATCAGGTGGGAGCTACTGGCCACGGGTTATTTGAGTCATAACTATCTTTAAATAAAAACGTAAAAATATTTGAATGGACAAAAAATTTTTTATTCTCTAGATTATATTAGTTCTTATTGTATTGAAAGTTTTAAAATTTTGTTCAAGGATTATACAGCGCACAACAAATTATGACCTAAACAATTAAATTCAATTATTTTTTCAAAAATGTGATCATGTAATTTGGCAAAATTGTATTTTATATTATACTATTGATAACATTTATACTAGTTAAATATGATATTTTGTATTGAATAACATATATTTTATTTCAAAAACCAGTTTTCAATCGAGAAGCCTATAAAATTTCCGTAGATTTTCCCAAATGTTTTTTTACTGAAATTGTATCTTTATTGTAACCTAAAACTTCAACATGATTGTACATTTTAAAATGATATAAAATAACTATAAAATTTGTTTTATTTTGAAAAAAATATCTGTATAAAGAATTTAAATTTCTCTTGTCAAAAAGCTTTGATAATAAAATAATTTCTTTTTCAATCTCAAACCAACTTTTCGAATACATTTTTAACGCATCAATTTTCTAAATGCGCGCACCCCAAAGAAATCAATGCTTGACGCTCACTTACGCACCATTTTACGATCGTAATAAAAAGGCAAAGCGATTGTGCTCGCTTAACGGCTCGCTACCTTGATTACATTTGCAAATGCACCTGAACACTCCTGTTTCCGAAAAAAAATGAAATCCTTTTTTTAGTCCTACGTATGCATCATTCGCAGAAAATAATCAGAGAAATCGACACTCCTAGAATTTCTATGACCACAACAAAAAGCCATATAGATTCGTTTTAATCTCGAGAGGTTTGAACTATTTTCATTGCGTTAATTTATTATCTGAGTGTATGACGATATATAGATATGATCAGCAAAGAACATAGACTCTACTAAGCTCCAATGTTGGGATTATTCATTCGAAAAAAAGCATGAACGCGTCCAGCTTAATAACCCTTTTTTTCTGTGCCCTGAAATGAAAATATTCAATTTGCCTGAGGGGATCGGCCCCGTGCAACCCAATGTTACATAGAGCCTGATTTTTTGCGCAACGTCCTGGTTTGCATTTTTGCGTTCTCGCACGAAGAATGTCGAATCTCTCTAAGCTGTACGGCAAAAATATTAATTTTTTTTTTCATTTTCAGGGTGCAACGAAAAAATACTAATTAACTTGGGGAAATTTAGTAAAATTATAAATTTCAATATCTTTGATTTTATGGAGCGTAAATTTGGATGGTATGCTTGTTAATTTTGGATAAGCGTCATTTTCGTTTGATTAATTATTATATAGCTTATAATTACTTATCTTATTACAGTACTAGTATAAATACGGACACTTTTTGGATGTTATACTTTTATATTTCAAATTTAAAATCACAATAATAATGATACAATCCGTTAATATTATCGTTATATTTTTAATTATGCACCTGGTGGATAGTTTATTATACCATCCTAGCACCTCGCTTTAAAAGCATCCATATTTCTTATAAAATACTTTTAAAAAATGCAAAGTGCACTTATTAAAAGCCTAGCAATAATATTGTTATAGAAAATATATTGAGTAACGATCATATAAAAACACTCGAATGTATGAAAAAAAATTAAACCAATAATGCATATATTATAATGCAATACTTTAGTAAAAATTGTTACCTTAGCATTTTCAGTATAAAAGCTACCTCGCTAGTTAATATTTTAAACCGTCATTAAATATTACCACCTAGAGCTTTAAAATAAAATAGCATCGATCTAACACTGACTTTGTCCCGAACGTTTTCATCTAATTCACAATAAAACCCTCATTAAAAGCCAAATGCATAGAAAATGCGATTAAGCTAAATCAATAAGCAGCGCTACTCTTATACCAATACCCTCTAATGCCGCTCCCTATTGTCTTGAAGAGCAGGCCATCTTACGTTCTCTTCGTCGTGCTTCCGAGGCAAGTGCGCAATGCGGCTTCATCGTTAGCGTTCGCGACACTTACGTCGTCGGCTTGTGCTTGCGCTCGCAATTAACGGCGCCGCGGATTCAAGGTTATGTTGCCCGTGCACACCCTGACTTAATGAGTGGACGTGGGCGTGCTGTCGTTATTAGTCAATTGTAGTTTCGATGTTACAGCTTGGCAACTAAGGCGGAACGGCTGGGTTAGCTTCGAGGTAGCGGACGGCTCGTGAATGTGACTCTGGAGAATTCGGAAATTGAATTTACAATGCAAGGATTGGTTGAGAGAGTTTGGGATCTTAATGATTTTTTTGGGAAGCTCGGACATTTTAAAATTATAATAAAGATATTAATTTTTGAAACTTTATTCTAATTTGTTTGATAACTAATTTTATTCCGTATCATTATTGCAAGACTATTTGAATACATGCTAACTCAAATTAAATTTATCTTTTCCATGATCCTCCGAAAAGTTTTCCAAAAAAGAAATTCTTCTGCTGCTGAATGAACTGAAGACAAAATGATTTCTGATATCAAATTTGCATTTTGAAGAATAGATATTTCGAAATGTGCTAGTAATTTGGATTTTAATAAAATTTTGACTATAAATGGGTTTCTTATACTAATATAACATAGATGTAAGTTAAAGAACAATTTTGGTCATGCATATCGACTAACGGAGTTTTCATATTGCAAAATATCGAATTTTTCGACTATACCTGTAACTTGTACGTAGTGCAATAATACTAAAAACAATTTCAAGAAACTAAAAGTAATAAAGTGAACCGAGTGTAACATTTTGAGCATTAAAAAACAAACATTTTTAATCCCAAGTAGTCAATATACATAATGAAATATACATTTCGTTTATATCTCGACTTCTTTTAGACTTAACAAATAAATAATTAAATAAGTAAACAAATTAAGTGCATAATTAGATAGAGTTTTCGGACTTACTAATGTCAACTTGCAGCTATTAAGGGATTACTCGAAAATTTTCAAGCTAAGTGGACGGTCAAGCGCAGCATTCAATTAATCTTGATCAGGCGGAACCAGGATTAATTGAGTTCGACGTTCACCGGGAAAGCGATATCGAGTTCTATGACGAAAGCAAGAAAAAAGATTTGATCCTATAGTTGACTCATTCGATTCAATTATCACGCCGAAAGAAATTTGGGAATAAAATAACTCTAGTATACTGAGCAGTCGAAAACTTTAAATATGCCGTGATTTAATTAAATGTTGCCCTGGTACTGTTGTTCTAAACTAAATAGCATATCTAGCTAGTTAATTTCCTACTCAGTACAATGTTTAGAGTCTGTGACTTCCATTATTAAATCAAAAAATTGTAAGAACTTTCAAAGAAATATGCAAATTGAAAATTCAAAGCAGACGTAGTATGCAAGTTGATGCAATTTTGGTTCTTATATTAAATTATTATTTGATTTTAAGGACACATTAGATTAACGATCTTTTTCAAATCCTTTTTTCTTTACTATAGAAAAATCTTGTATGTATCTATAAATAAATATCATTAAAACATTAAATACATTAAATATACAAAATTAAAATATTCTACTCTCTTCAAAACTTATAATAGTTCAAAGTTCAGCAACGAAATATAACTAAACTGTAGCTCCAATTTCACCCATATTTTATAAATTTTTTGATCCTTGACTGTAAACTGTCATAACTTCTGAAGAAAGAAGAATACTTTAATTCTGCAAAAAGAAAACGAAAGCTTCTTCGTTTCTTCTAGTTTAACTTTAGATATTTTCATATACATATACATACAGGTCTTTTAAAATTGATATAAAGAATTTCATCAACAGCATTCACTTTAATATTTGTTTAAAATAACCTGAATTCTTGATTGATAATAAAGGTAATTTTTTTAATTTGCAACATTTGTAACCCTTTTAACTAGATTATTAATGAAAGTAGAAACTTAAAAATTCTACGATTATATACATATAAATTTAAATTTAAGTCTCTCACAAAAAATTTTTTAATTAAAAATCCAAGTAGAATTTTGATTAGCTTGGTCTGAATTTTCAAATTCAACTGAAGCGTAACTATTTGTCAACATTATAAAACAATTAGTTATTCTGCTTTAAGACCTCATTACTGTTCTTCAGTAGAAGAAAAAATCATAAAAAAATTCTTGGTTAAATTACAAGCTGAGATATAATTTGCATTTGCAAGTTTTAATTTTTCTTTTAAGTTAAAGCACCAGGATATGTTTAGTTAATAAAAGATTATTATTCAAACAGCTTACTTGAACGTAAAGTTATATTTTTGATCACGAAAAAATATTTTACAGATCCTTACTTGAAGATTGACTAGGATAATATCATTGAGCATTCAGAATATGATTCTCGGAAATTTTGCGCAAAAACAAAGCTGACGCCAGCAGCTTGGCAAAAGTAAATGGCCGGAGAAAAGAGGGTTGGCCGGAGTAGGCGAAGAAACTCTATCCAGGGTAACGCGCAACTAAATGAAAGGAGAATAAATCATAAAAAGTTACGAGCTTTTAAATCTCCTACAAGGTGGCGTACGCTCGCTTTAATTACTTTACATCTCTCATTCCTCTCCTCGAAAAAGAGCACCGAGCCTCTCTAGTTTCTCTCTTTTTCTTACTTTCTCTCTCTCTCCCTCTACTTTTTTACCCTTTTTTCACTTGCCGCCGTACTTACTTGGTACCCACGGCTTTTCGCGTTTCTTTTGCTCCGCGGAAAGAAGTTGGCTTTTTTATGAGCTAATTTTTGTTTTGTGTTTTCCATTCGCGAATAACTCAAAAATATACGGGGACAGGGTGTTTGTGATTAACAAGTGCTTTTCATCTTAGAACCTCATAGTTTACGACTTTCTATTGTAAATTTATGAGGTGTTTTTTCTTTATTTATGAAACTAATTTTTCTTGTTTTTACTTCTTACAATAACAAAATTTTCAAAAAAATGGAGTAAAAATATTTTCTTAATATTTCAATACATTAATTTAACGTACTGCGAAGAATGTTTTTGCAATTATGTTTTTACTACAGTGATGAAGATTAATTAATTAAATCAATAACAAGAAAAATTACAAAAATTAAAAGAAAAAACCATCTACATTATCGTTCGAAGAGAAGTAACGAAGTAACAGGTCACATCTCTCGACAGCGCTTTCGTTGAACATCTCAGAAGCCTAAAGAAAACTACGAACTGATTAAAAAAAGCGAAAAAAGGTGGGGTACCACTGAAAGCTGAGCCACCTCTTAATTATAATTTTACGAAACGAATATCATCAGCCCGCGTTCGCGCCGACTTTAAAAAGGCTTCCAAAGATCGCGCGACTCTTGCGCGTATTCTGCCCCGACGAGCATTCCTAGGAGAAAGTAATGAATGAAAAAGTGAACATTTGCAAGTGCTGGCTGGAGTTAATTGACTAAAAGCGTGGTAGTCGCGTAAAAACTTTCAAATACCATGATTTTTGGTTTTTTCTTTTAATTTAAGGCGAAAATTGGAAATTCCAATTTCATAACTTGTAGTAAATTATGAAACTTCTTAATTTAAATTTGCAGAAAAAGTATTTCTGAATTCTAAGATTTGCATGCATAGTACCTAAGATATGTTAAAACTATTATCATATAAATATAAAGTGTAATTAATTCATTTATTATTCTGAAGTCAAAACAGTGTAACTTACAATTAGAAGCATACGCATAGTAATAATTTCTTAAATTTGATGAATTATTCTCAAATTTCGATATTAACATACAGGCACCCAAAATGACAACTTTTGGAATGCTGTGTATATAATTATATTAAAAATATCAGTCATTTAAAAACTTTTAGAGGAAAAAAATCCTCAAAATATTTTGCAACATTCTTGAATGCTGATCCTCTGAAGTATGTAACAATGAGCAAAACAGTCGGGTATCGCAAAAGTTAGCACGAGTGATGCACCGCTTATTCAGATGTTCTGTAAATATAGGTTTGTTATTTTGTGAAAAATCTGAATGTTATAAACTATAAAACAAAAAAAATATTAATTTAAATTTAAACAACTTCAAAAATAATTGAAGTTTAACTAGAAAACACTAGCATTATTATAAGATCAAAAAATTAAATTTTATTTCTATTTCAATCACTAATAGATAAGAATCTTTTAAAACTGCAAGTTGTAAAATGATATTTCTAATAGAATTCAAAGCATTCAGTATCTTTCCCGCATTTTGGAAAACAAAGCGATATACAAGCATTTAGTACAGCTTTAAGGCAAGGAAATTCAAGGTGGATTAAAGGTTAAAACATAATGAATTTATTTTCGCCGTTATCTGGAAACTACCGCAGAACGGTAGCATTGAAAATTTGCATATCTGAATATCCGATTAAGCCCCCGCACAAATATAAACGGAATCTGAATGTATGAATGTTTGAATTATACTAACGTTAAAGTACAACCGTTACAGAATAAATAATACGGACAACTGAAATTGTTTTTGCCTCATTATACTATTAAATCGAGCTAAACATTTTCAAAAAACAATTTCCAACGACACTTTCCAAAATAATCACAAGCGCCTGAATTTACTCGACGCTTCTTCGAATCACTCGGCGCTTACCGGAAAATTAGCCTCATCAAAGACGCGGAAAATCAACGCAATCTCCAGCACGTACGTCGATTCACGTACAAACCATCAGCGCACGCGCGCGCGAGGCGCAGCCTCTCCCCTTTTTAATTCCGCATCTTTTTTACGTATATCAGCCGTTTTTCTCTCGGCTCCCTCGTTATTTGCCCGAGAGCGGCCGCGTACACGTACGTGCCTGGCGGCGCGTAATTAGCCGCCCCCCGAGAGGCCAAGAGAAAGAGAGAGAGAGAGAGAGAAAACGCGAATTCAAACGAAAATAAGAAGCCGAGGCTCGTAGCGGTGCGGTGCCCTGATAATGATGAAATATTGCCGGTAAAGATCCTTTTTTCGCTCCGATCGCGAGTTAAGATCGGTGGAATTTTTTCTCTCGCAATGTCCACATGCAAGCGTAAAAGTATTTTTTTTTCTCCCTCTCACTTACTCTTGCGCACGGATCGTTAATAGTTTTCTCGTTTTTCGAAAACTCTTTGTTATTCAAAGTTGCGCCACGCTTTCTACCCTTTTTGCTTCTCTCGCGGAGGAAGCGCTTTTTTTTCGTCGCCGTTGTAAACGTGTAGTAGCAATAAATAATGCGCCGCCATGCTATCTGATGCGAGAAAGCTTTTTCTTTGCCGCGGGAGGAAAATCTCCGCGCGAGAAAAAGGTAAAGATGAAATATTCGACTTCAGCTCGTAGTGCGAGGTTGGGGCAAAAGTTTAGGTGAAACTTAAAGTAACGTCTCCTTGCGACGAGAGGGTTTGAGCACCGAAAGTTTGTTTATGAAGTTTTGCATTCTTATTTTTCCCACTTCCCCCACTCTCTCCCCCCCCCCCTTTCCCTCACTCTCTCGTATTGCTTCGCGCCGTTGTTACCAGAAATCGCAGAAATATGAACTCGGTTATAACTTGATATCTTACTTGCAGAAGTAAAAGCAGCGGCTTATTGCGAACACGTTGTTTTGTCTTGTTGCAGTAATGCTTATTACGTAATTTATCAAAAAAATAATATTAAACTGAAAGAGAATCTTATTCTTTACATTTTGTAGAAATCGGTATCACCGATAAGGTTTATTGGTGTCTGATACTTTTGAGCCGTACGTTAATAGGGCTGATGATTTTTCAAACTGTTTGTTTCGATATCATTGTTCTGTCAATCTTTTATTGACAGGTGATCAGTGTCATATCATCTCACTATGATAGATACTAATTGATTTTGTGAGTTTGAATGAATAAAAATCAAATGTAATAAAACAATTTTTAAATTTAATTTGAAAAACGTATTTTGTGTTATGCTATTTAAGGACTACATTGAAATAAAAATCAATAACAAAAATCAACATCCGTTAGTTTGGTCGTTTCAAAATTAAATATATCGGTATAAGGTGTTACAGATATTGTAGTGTGTATTATACAATTGAAAAATCTCATCCGAGGAAACGGATTAAATGCTTTTTAGACTGATTTCTTAAGTCTTATGAATACTGATCACCTAGATATAAGATAGTCATTGTAAAATTTTTTAAAGCTATTAATAAAAAAAGCTATTAATAAGAAAATGTCAAATTATAAGACAAGACTTTATCAGGAAAGTGTCAAATGCTACTACGAATGTATCGCACGATCTTTATTCAACAAATTATTGAATAAGACTAGTTTATTTTTTACTTTTTTTTGTTATATTACTTTAAAAAACTGTCTAAATTATCAATGTATTTTGAAGCCGAAGAGATAAGTGCAAAAATTTCTTCAGCGGACCTTTTATTGTCCATCACGTAATCGTTGTAAGATTGATCGTAATTTTGGATAAGGCAGAGAATCGGGCAACTTAATTAACGATGTTTACCTTCAGAGGCCATCGATTTTATTTATGGAGGTGATGATTATATTGCGCAAAGATCAGAATTTTATTAGAGAGTTCGATACTATCGAAGACTGCCACAATACCTTCATATTGTTCCTGTGGAGTGTCACGAATATGGAAAATATGTGGAAATGTGTACTATAAACAATTTTGATAGTCTTTACTTTGACAAAATTAAATTTAAATCTCTTTAGTTTCATTTTTGTCAATTATTGTTCAATGAAAATTCATAATGTTTAGTCAATATTAAATGAATATTGCAAACGTTGGTGCAATATAAAAAAAAAACAATCTAAATACAATCACTTTCAATTACTCTTTCAATTTTAGTTGACTATAAACACAAGTTTTTAAAATAAAAAATATTAATCACCATTTCACTAAAATTACTTTTGAAAATTAATGGAAAGAGATTATGAAATATAGAGAATCATTAGTACGTGTAGTCGTGTTTATACTAATTAATACTATTTTTAATAATCCTTTTCAATCAATTTTTAATTTATTTTTTGATGTACGTTCAATGTTAATCATTTTACTTTAAAAAAAAAACCATTACCCTTAATAAATTGATACACCACAATCTCAAATATAAACGCTCAACTTCCCCACCAAAACAACCATTCATACTTCATCTTTTCTATTTCTTAACAGACCCTGCCACAGCCAAATAAAAAATGCCTCGGCGAATTTGCCATTGCGCCAGGGAGGGGGGATGCGAGATAAAACATCAGAGTGTCCGTCGGCGTCTCGTTCCGGCAGTGTGCGCGCGCGAACCATAAACCGAGGGGACGGCGACGATCTTGCGGTGGCTGCAATTTCGCGCTGTTAAAGCTGCCTGAAAATGGGAGTGAGATAAGATAAAAACTATATTCCCGCGCCCGTGCACACACACACACATAGAAGTTTATGTAGTCGGCTGTGCACACAGAGACACACGTAGAGAGATGCAGACGGAGAGTCGGGGATATACGTCAGGCGTTCTGACAGCCGGAATAGATGGAATCTGAACCAGCAATCCTCCGGTGTAAACTGCTTATGTCATTCTCGCCCGCAGGTCGCGTGTCATTCGACGATGATCTAATAACATTGGATAAATATTGCGTCATCCCGGCCGAGCGAGTAATGCGCGTTAAAGCTGCTGTTGGCTTTTGTAAGGGACGATTTTCTGGAGTGCTAACTTTGATGGATGGGCGTTGATAGATATGAGAAATTAAATTAAGAGTCGTTGGTATATTTTACTTATTTTTTTATTTTGTTTCATAATAAAGTATAAGTGGAAAAATTGCTCTACGTTTGCCTTATAATTATAGGATAAATATATTTTTATTCATTTTTTCGTAAATTGTACCCCTTATCTTCTAAGCTTAACTAGCTTAAACTATTTTCTAATCTTTCAATTTTTCCCACTAAAAATATTGTTTCAATAAACTGTAAATTTATTTTTAAATAAATCGATAGTTAAAATCGAAAAACATAAGAACTTTGTGCTGAAATAGATAACGGATCGTGTTAATTTCTAATCAGAATATTTTAACACAAAGATATGTGACACAAACTTTTTTTATAACAAAATATTCAATATTAGAATATTATAATTATTTAATTAAATAATGATTAAATTTAAAATATAAGGATTTTGTCAAAACTACACTTTTATATGGATAGGATTTTGGCACCAATTCACTAGATTTGCATCGAATAACACATGAATACAAAAAAATTTACAGTGTATTTTTAGTCCTTACTCTAATATTTTTATGTTCAAAGGAACTGTTTGCACAAAGAGTCCACAAACCTTCACTCACGAAAACGTCAAATCAGATAACAGGGGAAAAATTCGTCACTCAGATAGAGTTCTACAGGTCCGTCTGAGATTTTTCTATATATTTTGAGCTACTCAGCCTAAATTTAAAGAAAATCCGAAAAGTAACTAAAAAATTTTTTATAGTGTATTTTTAACTTTATAAAATAACCATGATCAGGAATTGTTGATAGAATAGCTCGGATTTTGATTGGTTGTTTTGAATTTGGTCGCGTTGATTTTGTTTATCACCAACATTTGAAGTTTATCTATCATAACCATGAAAATACGCGCAGGAGCGTTTAGCGCACGTGATGTGTTAGTTCGAGATATAAAGAATATAATTTTTCACTATACAAATGTCACTATGTAAATATTATGCAATTACTAGACAAAAATTCTATTATAAATAATTTTATAATTTGCGTTGCTTGTTTTAAAAAATTCTAGATAACCACTCCCAAAATTATCATTTAACACGCCAAAATATACATAGGAAAAACCCTTCAGATCAGCAACATGTATGTACATACCGATACATAAAAACATAAATTTCGGTAAAAAATATTTAAAAATATATTTTGCTTAAAAAACCTTATATTTGGCGAAAGCAAATTGATTACATCGATTTAAACAACCAAAAATTGCTTTTAACAATTTTTTGATAAATCAGAAATATTTCAATTGGGTTAGATGTCATAGGTCACCGACATGGGTGAGTCGACCGACAGCGTCGATCTATTATTCAACGATTGCATCCCTAAAAACACGTCGCAGCTTCAGCAGTTCAGCTTGACAAGCGAAAACGGTCAGAGCGAAAACAGCGGGATCGCTAAATAAATTGAATTTCAATGAATTTTAATAAAACGTGGTTATCAAAACTTTATTGGCTGCACTATAAAGTTTCTTTTCCATATTTCCATAAATAGTCTCATATTTCACAATAATTATTTTTGTAATATAATTTTTGTAATAAAATAATTTACAAATTTTTAATAATAGATTTAAAATGAAAATTTTAACTAGTTACTCATCACTTGTATTATAAATTATGTTATAAATAATTAAAATACAATTTTAATCTGGAATTTGTATAAAGTAAGTTTAATGCAACAAATATCAATTTACAAACATCCTATAACATGAAATATTTTGGCTTTACTATATTTTACTTTCGCATACATTTGAATAAAAAATATTTCCAATATTTCGATCTACAAAAAGAAAAACACGGCGTTCCTTAAATATGAGCGGGCCAAGAATTGAATGAGACTGCATAAAAAGTGACACATCTCGGATATCGATCATTCTTTCTTATTATGAATAAAACAGAAGAGCCGCTCCGCAGGTTCCCCGTCGAATCAATATTCCGACATCTATTTTTTCTCCGTACCTTGGCGAGCTCGAAATCTCGTTTCAAGACGCGCGCTGCCCCATCAACGCAAACGATCGGCTATTGTGTCCGCGTCTGTGCCAAATCGTCCGATGTTCCCCTACTTTTGATTAAAATGCCGCAAAAACGTCGCGGCTTGGCGGTATGAAAAAAAAGAAGGTAGAGGCGCCAAGGAACGCGGCAAAAAGCTTCAAGACAAGAGGGAGGAGAGGACATTGTCGCGACTAGTTGTGCAGAAAATTGACGTCGGCAAAGGGGATCGCGCGAGAATTGGGCAAAAACTGGCGGGAGCCGGAAGAAGGGAGATTCTGGGGAAGAAGAAGGAAGCTTCTCTGCCGATTCTTTTTGTGGCCAATTTGGGTGAGCTGGTTTTTTGCCGCCTACGCAGAGCCGAGGGCACCTCGAAAGTACCTTCTGCGTGACTCTGAGATGAATATATATATACTTTTGTGCGCTGTAATTGGAAGGTCGGCTAAACGGATCTTGGATAAAATTAATTTTTTTCTCTTTCTTGGTTACTTAAGAGATTAATTGAAGACTTAGTAATGTTAATGAATAGAGAGTATGCTTTTTTATAAAGTTAAAAAAATTAGAATACAAATAATTTGTTACAGTAATGAGTTCAACAACATTAATTCAAACATATTGTGATTTTAGTCCATTCAGGATACTCTGATTACTTAAAAATATGAAGTATTTCTTTGGTTAATCGAGATATGTTACAGATTATTAAATGATAAGTAAATACTTGAAGAAATATCGTTATGTTTGATCATTCAATATTGTTTGTACACAAATATGTATGTTTTTAGCAATTTTACAGTGATTAAAAGATATACAATAATGATTTGATTTCCCCTGAGAAACAACTGTGGAGACTTTACATAGTATACTACGGCAAATTTACAAAGTCTGACGTATTTAATGTATAATTTACAACACAAATAATAACAATTTCAAAGTTATTATTATTCATCATAAAATTACAAAAATTTTCTATATACTTTAAAAAATAAACAGTGAAAATATTAGCGAACCTACAGTAATGAAAAGCTATCTTAAAATCAAAATTATCTACAATATTAAAATATACCAAAGCTTTTGCGCACGTCAACAACTTCTAAATTCCTCTAATTCACTAACACACAAATAACAAAACTTATAAACGAAGAAAAAACCAAAATCATAAATATTTTAAATCTACTCGCATACGCCCAACACTTTTTCCACAAATCCACCAAACTCACCTTTCTGCGCTTCCATCTCTGCTCTCTCCCACTCTCTGACGAACCAAAAAGCTCGCACCTGCACTGATTTTAATCCCTTTCAGCTCTCAGCGAGCTCGCAGCGCGCGCGTTTCCCTGGACCTCGTAAACGCGTTTCGCCGCCGGCAGCGGCGGTGGTGGCTAGAGTAACGGTCGAGCGCGCTTGGCCCTCACGAAACTTACGAGGCCGGTGACGGCCCCGCCACCGCCGCCGTGATTCGTGTTAACGACACCGTGGCGTATTGTAAAGGTGCCGGAGCTCTCGGGATGACCTCGGATCCCATGGGCCTGCGAGCAAGGGGCTGCGATGATTAATACTTTTTTTCTTCTCCTGGACTTTAATGGACGGTGCTTCTTGCTTTTTGTTTTTTTATTTTGGTAATGAATGGAATCGAATTTTGTAAAATCATGTGTGTTACTTGTGACTATGTCTGCAAGTGCAGATATATTGTTTATATTTTTGCAATTATTTTTCTTCCTGTTGCAAAGTTATTGCTTTCGTGTCTTAATCTGGAACAGGGTAGGAAATATAAATTAAATTAAGCCATTTTTATTAAAAGAAAAATTAAGATTAAGTTTATAACTATTGTAATTTAAAAAATGTAGCAGCTTTTCTGCATTTATTTTGTTGCAATTTAAATAATATTTTTCTATAGATAGATCACATAGCAATTCAAGAAAGTAGCTCAAACATAAAATTCTAAATGCATAACAGAATGAAATCGAGTTTAACGTCAAAAGAAGTGAAATAAAGAAAATGCAAACAGTAATGGAAAACGCAGATATGACAACGCTGAAAGGAAGTAAAGACACAACTTTCGGGCACCAAAAGAAAACAAGAAGGATATGTGAAAAAAAAGTAATATTGCAAGAAAAATTGAGATAAAGCGAATGTCAAGAATATTGCTTATTCGCTGTAAATATTAATAATCAACTGTTTGTGCAACTGAATAGTATTCTGTAAAATTAATTAAAAAGTGCTGACATTTAGCTTTGACTTCAGTATTTAAAACTTCTGTCTGTTTTTATATTACATTTACAATTAAAACAAAAAGAACTAGTAATAACCATTAAATATTAAAATACTATAATTAATATATTATATTTTCATTGTATGTTCTGAGAATTTAATTTTTCAACAATCTTCGTAACAGATTTAAATTTTAATATCAACACTGATTTACTATCATATATGATTAACCCTTTAACTCCCAGTGTTACTCTCATGTAACATGATTTTTCAGTTATTTTGTTATATCAAAATTACATTAAAATTATACGTAATTTCATTATTATGTATTGCATTGAATAGATTACTTTAACAGTATTTATTAATTTTGAAAATAATTTTGAAAAGATTTCCGAAATTAGGTAATTCATTAATTTTTCAAATTATGGTTGGGCGTCAAAGGGTTAATCAATTTATATTATTTTGAAAAATGCAAGAAGTTGAAATTGTTCTAAAGTAGATAATATTTAGCGAAATGTAGTAATTTATACATTTAGTTTATCAATTGCTTTTATTTATTTTCCGTTTAATAAAAAATTAAAGATTATTTTTTGATAATTAGTCTCATTAAGGATAGCTTTTAACTCAGTTAAATAAAGAAAAAACGTGAATTTCATTTTTAAATTAAAAATAGTTTGTTCATTTTATATCATTTTTGAACTTTTAACCTCTTATTTATAAATATTATACATTTAAAAAATTCCACGTCTATCCAAACAAATCTAAACTTTCCAATCACCTCCAAACGGTCCTTTCACTCTGTAGCCAATCTTCGTCCCTTGACCCACCTCTGTCACCACAATCCACACATAAGCGACCAGCAGCAGGAAGACACAGCCGCGAGCGCAAAGACCGACGTCACAGAGCACTCGGTAAGAGAGAAGCCAGGTGCAGAGATGAAATAGAGACGAAGCTGAGCACACGAAGAGAGAGAGAGAGAGAGAGAGAGAGAGATAGAGAAAGAGAGAGGGAGAGGTCTCATGCATATGCCACAATCTCATTTGACTGCATAATAGCATCGCGCGCGCAGTAAGCGAGCCTCGAGGGACGTCCCCGTCGTCGCGCGGCTCGCAGTGTCAACAAGTTACATATTTTTCTGCGCGCGCCTCATTGTCCCCGCTAATTCAGCACGACGACTGTTTGTCACGGCTGCTTTTCTTTGATCAATTATATACGGGAGTCTGGGCTAGTTCTTACTCCCGGAATTTTGCGGCAACGCAATTATAGGACGCGCACAAAAGCGCTTGGCTTGGCTAATTAAACGCTTCTGCGCATGAGAAAGCGTGCGTTATAACGGTGCATTGCTTGGCGCCTGGAAATATTCTTTAATTTTGCAGTTTCATTTCTCTAGTCTTGTAAAGAGAACCTTCAAATTTAAGAAACGGATTTTGACGAGACTTTAGGAGCTGTTTCTTCGTATTTTTAAATGAAATCTAGTTTTCGCAATTTGTTCTAAACGGTTTATGCTTGCAAAATACGAACTATTTAATTCTGAAGTTTTCTTCACGTGTACGTGAAAAAATAAGTTTTTTGTATTAATTATAACTCCTTTTGAATTCGCGATTTAAAAGTAAACAATAGAGAAAGTAAAAATAAAGTAATTATATTTCCATTTTATTTTATAGAAGAGTATTAATTTATTCAAATGTCAAGTTTAAATTTTATTATTTTGATTTCTACCTTTGATTCTATATAACTTTCGAATGTAATAATACTTTTTGATAAACAATATAGAAATCGAAGCCTTTTAAATTAATTTTCATTTTCTTTACTTCTTTACCTTATATCGTATTTATATATGCAGTATTCTTTTTACCTCTGTATATAAATTAAAAGATTGTATTCTGGTTCGATATTACTCATCCCTACAAATTACCCATATCTTAAAGAGTGGGACATAATCTTTTATTTAGCAAATGATTTATTAATTTATTAAGCGTGGTATAACCATAGATCAGTATCATCACGCATGCTGTATATCAATGTCATTTTCATTTTGATATAGTCTTTTATTTTAACAATATTTTGGATGTTAATAAGTGTGAATTGAGTTAAATTGAGAGTTTGTCACTTTTACGAAATCTAGATCTATTACTTAAAATGCCTCTTAAAAACAAAGGCATCAGTTTGAATGATTAAATTATACTTACAAGGCTTCATTTCAAAATAATCCTTAAAAAACACAAAATATATTAATGTGTGTTATATTCATCTGAAAGATAATTTTGAATACAATTTCCTAAGGGTTATTTCTTTTATTTAAGAGATCCTAATTAATTTAGAACTAAAATATACAATTATTAGCTGCTAGGAATTAGCAAATTATTATCGCTTTGGATGCGGTCTGTTTCACGGTTTTTATGGCTGCTCTCATTTATTTCAATTTCTCATTTTAAATTCTTGGCCCAGCCCATTATGACAACAATACCAGTATGATACGAAGTTAATTTTAATCGGCTGCTCATTGTTTGAAAACAGTATAGCCTTTAAAAAAATTCAAGTCCATTCATCGTACACTACAAAATTAGATTACCTTATCCTGATAAATATAATAAAACTCCCTTAAATAAATGACATTGTTAAAAGATGAATATCGCCGTGTTTGCAATTATATTTATCCAAACGAGTCCATTTAAATTAGTCTTAACGACCTAGTTTCCAGAATTTTTAACAGTTTCCCGTAATAAAGCGAGAAATTATGAATCGGTAAAAAACGCGCGTGTAAACAGGCGAGTAAACACGCGCTCAAAAGAAGCAAATATAAGAGCTGGAACGTGGAAAAATGGGCACCCCCACCACCCTCGCAGCTCACGAGTCCCAAAAGAATGCGCGCAACAAAGAATAAGCGGCCGCGACATGGGAACCTGCGCGAGACGTGAAAAAAAAAGTCACTGAGCGGTTTCATTACAGTGATGTATCATTACGCCATGCGCGCCTTTGCCACCTCTAAAGTGGCTCTCTTTCTCCCTCTCTCTCCTACTTTCTTTTTCCTTTTTTTCTCTAGTTCAATCTCGCGCTTTTCTCTCCGCTCCTTTTTGCTCGTGTCGCGGTTGTGGAGACGCGATAAAATACTTGTTGGAATAAATTTAAATACTTTTTGTTCGCTGTTATATTTCGAAAAGTTTCATAAATTATACAAAGCCACGGTAGCTTTTTCGGGCGTCTGCTCTTTTGAATCCCATTTTAAAAGAACGTTAGTGATATTTTCGGTACGTTTAATGCTTTCTAGATATTTAGAAAATGTTATTTTATATTTATGGCATTAATTTGCTGACTAAATAATTAAATTAATTTGTACACTTACTGTTACTCCGAAAATTACACTAATTCTCCTCTAACTTTCAAACACTCGTAAAATAGCACAACTTCACAATTATTATTTTCCTAGAAATTTGCACTCTTGGGTAATGAAAACTGGTATTGGCACAAAATTTGTCCTGGCATGCACAAATTTACTTAAGCTCGCTCTTTGAATCTTGCGGTGAACAAACAAAAATCCACACTTACGTATAAGCTAATTTAAAGTTTCAATTTACATTGCATTTACTCGCAAAATGAAACACGTAATGTAGGATTCAGGGTTTAACGTACATAAAATACATAAATATTCTTTTAATTATAAAACACTTTTGTTTTATTTATTTTTGGTAATGTAGTAGGTGACTAACTAGATAAAGTATTAGGCAACGAAACAAAAAATCAAAATACAATTGGCTACGACGATACAATCTTAAGAATCACTCAAAAACTTCAACCTCGTACACTTATAACCATCCTTATACCAAAAAGTCAGCAAACCCAACGAAAATCAGCAAAGACTCAGCTCGAAACAGAAACTATAAACAAAAGTGTCCGCTAGCGAAACTCGCGAAAGGCTCTGAAAAATGCACGGGTCAATTTGGCGCATCGCCTCTCTCTCTCTCTCTCTCTCTCTCTCTCTCTCTCTCTCTCTCTCTCTCGCAGGGTAAGACCGTTGTCGCGTTATCTTGCGCGAAGCCGACTTAGTAATTCATGCGCGCGCCTGCCGGCAGCCAGCCGTCCATGAGAAACCAGAGACTGCACTTCTGCGGAGCGCGATCGCGCGAGACACCCCGGGAGAGTGAGAGAGAGGTAGAGAAAAAGGCTCCTCTCCGGCTTTCGTGATGTATAGAAGTGGATGTACAGAGGATGAATGTCTGTCTTTATTATGAGGCGCGAGCGACGCGCAGCTGCATGAGGTTCGGAGCTAAATTTGGCTGGGTGTGTGTATATATGGGAGTGACACGTCGGTGATGAGGTTTTTAAAATTGAATGGTAGTGGGAAATAGTAAATTTGCTTTGTTCATAATTGAGAGTTTGGTAAAATTATGACAATTTTTGGGATAAAAGTTTTTTAAGATTTTAAAGAAGAAATTTTTACTGCAATGACATAATTTTGTCCAGAAAAATGTTTTGAATGTTTGTGTTAAAAAAGTAAACAGTGTTACACAGATTTATTGTTTTATTCATTTTATTTATCAGGTGCAAAATCTCAATTATTAAAAATGCCATATAAATACTACACTTTCATCCAATTGTCATTTCGTAAGAAAAAAAAATCTGAAATTGACATAAATCTAATCGTTTATAATGGTTTTCTTACACATACATAGTTTTACCTACATCTACCAGAATCTGAACATGTATAAATTATACGTCAACGATCCTAAGTCCATTTCCTTCTGTTCCAAACAATTATGAACCCATTCCTCACAGTCTCATCTTTACCCAAAACAAGAAAAAATCAACAAACATGTCAATGATTAAAACCAAACTCCCTCAACTTTCCAATTTTCCCCACTATAGCACCTCTCGTCCAACTCCTTTCAAATTCATCACCGCGTCCAAATTCATCCTCGCGCATCTTCGAAACTCGCCGGGCCTTTGATACCCAGCCCAATCTCGTACACACAAACATTTCATCCTGAAATTCCAGCGAGCGCCGCCGCAACTTTTAATTACGATCCGTCAATGCGACTGCGCTCCAGCCAACTCCAGCTAATTAGCTAACCCTAAGCTTGGACCGCGTTGCGTCTTCATGCGGGGGCGTAACAAGGCCGCCAGCGCCGCGGGAATATCTTTGCGAGTCGCCTGACCTCCTCTGCCGGAGTGGTCCAGAGAACTCGTCGAAACTTCGTCCACGGAGCGCGGGCTACGGCCTTTCTGGCGAAGAGCCGCCGTATTATCTTGGAGGGCCGCTTCCTCGGATTCCCCGGCTCGTGCGAGAGCTGCACCAGCGGCGCCTTGGAATGCGGCCCTCAGCATGCGAACACGTACATAAGTCTCTGTCTCTCTGTTTCTCGCGAATGTTACTTCAGGAGGAGGAGGGAATTAATTGGTTAAAATTGGTATTTGTCAAAGTAGCTTGGCGGTTCTTGCGAGGGAATGAAGAAGCTGCTGGTCGAGGTGAAGTACTGTTGGCTTCTTGTGAATTTCAGTCTTAATTGTTTCTTTGAGGGTGGCGTAGAGTCGTTTGAACATTGTTAAAAAGTTTATTTAGTTACTGCATAGTGGCGGGGTTAACGAGGATATTTGAATTGATGAAAATTATTGTAGTTGTTTGTGGTTTAAAGAATTTTAAGATGTTGACAGTAAAAATTGTATGATCAAAAATATAGTACTAATATTATTTTTATAAAAGTAATAAAAATATTAAGGTTTATAATTTATTCTCTAAATAAGGGCCATCATAAAGTTTATCCTTGTTTTTGAAGAAAACGTTTTCTGCTTTTGCAAGAAACATTTTAATAACAGTAGAGTTAATTTTCTAATGAACTAAAGCTAATGAAAAATAGCATTAAAATAATAACTGTAATAGTATTATAAGTATTTATGTTCTCTACTTATACAATCGAAAACTTTAACATTTGAAAGTAATGATACAATTTTAATATTATTAATCTTTTAAATTACATAATTCATAAGACCTATTATTAGACAACATATTGCATAATTCGGTATAATGTTAGAGCTAGAAACAGAATAATAAGCGAAAAAATTAGTTTCCCGGTATACAATTTAGGAGACCTGAGAGAGAACTCTATAAATGATTTATGCAAGAAGAAAATACTTATGAAATAATCACAGCTTTCTGCCACGTTTATAAACAAGTAGTATAAATCAACGTTTTTGCCGACTTTGTTCTTTCACCGTGCAATGAATATCTAATGCTATTTGCGGAAATTGAAATGGGTATTTTCTATTCTGCCTCACGTAATACTAAAATGCAGATATGAATAAGTTATCAGTTTCATCAAATGTTAGACTCATAATGCCTACAAAGTAAGTAGAAATTCCAACTTGCAAGAATAATGAATTTCTAATAGCCTGACACACAGAGTTAGAAATCATAAAACGTAAGTCGTAATTGCTTGTGCAATCTAAAAGTAATTAAGGTTCAAAGAGCAGATCTTTACTAAATTATAATATCTATTGGAGACAAAAATTTTTCTACAGAAACAAATAAATTTCCACTCAAAAAAGAAAGAAAATAAATTCCTTAATTCATCTACATCGTAAAATAAATAAAATTAAAACATCAACATTAGCAGAATCCACAAATAAATGAGCAAAAAAACCAACAAGAAGACCTCTGTCCACAGCACAGCCAGCAAAACAAAGACTACCGTTAAAAATGCAATTACCAAGCGCTCTGCTATAGCCCGAAGCCAAATACACATCGAATCACGACCGAGCATCGTCACATGCATTTTCCACAAGAGAGCAGGAGGGGTCAGAAAGAAAGGAAGTGGCCCTAATTACCGAAAGAAGACGATTATTTATTACGGCGACGCTAATCGGCAATGCAGGCGCTCGTTAATATTTATATTCCCGGCACGAGACAGCTAGCACGTCGACTCTCTCTCTCTCTCTCTCTCTCTCTCTCTTACTCCTCTCCTCTCCCCCTAACGATCTTCGCGCGGGGCGATATTGTGCGCCGGAGGTATTACTTATTCAGGCTAATCTAAGGACAGATACCCGCCGTTACCGTATATTTAGATGTGTATATATGTATATATACAGGACTATGTGAAGGAGCGCAAGCGACGGACTGCTGAGCTTGAGCGCGCGCGACTGCTAAATCATTAGCGCGAACGAGCTCCCTCTCTCTCTCTCTCTCTCTCTCTCTCTTCCTCTTCTCCGCCGACGTCCGTGAATGAGGAACTTTGCCAATCTGCGAAATTCATTTCTGCGTCTCGCCGTCTGGGCGAGAGATTTTCTGCGTTAAGAGAGCTTTTAAGGTATGTCGCGCTGTCAGAACGCGAGTAGAGACGAGCAAGGAGCGTACTGGGAGAAAATTTTTGAAATTACGAAAAATAAATTTTACTGTACTTTGAAATATTGTTACTCTGCATGGTAAACTGCTCGCAAAATGCTAGAATATAGATATTATTATTATATTATTATATTTTAAGTTTCATTTTTTTTAAAGATATTTCAAAAAAAATTTATTTAAGTTATTTTTGAGAGTATAAAATCCGAATCATATGTAAATTTAATAAATATACTGAAAAAATTTTAAACACTGTGGGATTTTATTTTATATTCTTTGGATCTTAACCAAGTATCTTACGAACTATATTGCTAATACATTCACGCCTGCGATAATCCAAGTTGTCTGATGTATATGTTATACCATACTAATCTCGCATAATAATAATTTACGAGGTTTTTCGGCCAGGTATTACTATATCAATTTGTAATTTTTCTTACAATTAGAATTACTGGATATTCTATAAAAAATCATTTTAGACACTATGTTGTCATTACCAAAATATAGTAATTTATCATATTTTCTTCGAAAAAATTTCGTAACTTTTCTATTTGTGTGGACTTATTAATACACAAGAGTTACTTGCTGAAAATTAATTGATTGTGATTGTGATATATGATTGTGTAAAATTCTTACAATGTTTGTGAAATTTCGTTACAGTATTCGTGGAATCTCGTGACAATATTCGTGGAATATTGCGACAATATTTGTGTGACATTCTAACAATATTTGTGAAACATTGTAATAATATTTGTCAAATATTGTAACAAGATTTATCCAATATTGTAACAATATTTAGCTAATACTATCTATATTAGTAACCGCATAAAAAATTCTGACTTTGCTATAAAAAAGTGCGAAAATCTTCTTTACTTTTCCATCATCTCTTAGCCCAAGCATTAGCATCCTCCATTATAAATCAGTTAAAAAATCGCCTCGAGACGAAACCAATTAAAATTCACCAAAAAACTAAAAAAACCTCCCTCGTTAAAACGCAGCGCAGCATCGCCGCGCCGCGGCGTCTAATTCATCAATCAAGGATTAAACAGGCGTGCAAGACCACGCGTTTAAAGTATTGTCCGCGAAATTTACCATCAACCGACGATAAATTCGCCCGCGACTCTCTCTCTCTCCCTCCACCGCTCGCGCACCCCTTCTCCCACCTCCCCTAGCTTCCGTAGTGGGAAAACAAGCGGCGTAATAACAATACACGGTCAGTGACCATAAATTTGGAGAGAGCGCGGGCTGGAATCGGCTTTACGCGCTGCCATTGGTATTCTCATTGAGCCGCGGGCTCGCTTTCCACCTCCCCCAAAGGTGCCCTACAGTTCCGCAACTACATCCCTTTCTTCATTCTTACACGCGCGAGCTTTAATCTTGCTCGATCGCGCATAAATTTGCCGGATCTGTATTTCCGGCGCTGTAATTCACTTGTACAGGCTCGGCTTTCTCGAGTAGGAGAAAGAGAGAGAAGAAACCGCGCGTTATTCTTCGATTTTTTTTTTAGTTTCGAGGATTCTTGGATATCGATTTATCGGGGCAGAGCAGTGCTCGAGCGTGTGTGTAACCGGCTGCTGCCGGGAGAGAGCCGATATTTCATTGGGGAACGATTTATAAAAAGCTTTGAATAATGCGCGTACTTAAGAGTCGCGCTAAAGATACGAGTAGCTGTATTGTGTTGGGTTAACGAACGGAAATACGTCGGGCACAATACTACTTGATACGTTGAATTAGTGTTGTCGGGTCGGGAGTTTAATTGGTACCGCTGAATAAGTTATCTTGGCACTCGAGGCTAATTTTTAAACTTTACAAGAAGTACTTTAATTACAAAGTTGATGAATTTTTTAAAAGAAAAACTCTCTATTTCAAAGAGGATGCTTTAATCAGAAAAAAACTGCGGGATCCTTTCCGAAATATACATTTTTTACAAGCTAAGTTTCGCTAAGTTAATTTTACCACTTATTAATAATAATTAGATTACAGCTCGAATTCTCCATCATTCCATAACTCCAACATTATCAAAACAAGCTCCGCCGATAAAAAAAAAACATGCGCAATCGCGCTAAACAAAAACAGGGCTATGTATAATTCAATAACTCAACTTTATACTTACACCTATCACGACAGCTATCGCGGCGAAACTATTAAAAGTCCGACTTACAACATACTTACAGGCCGACGCTTAGCCCCGCGCGTGCCGCCGGGGATATATTATATCTCCAAGCTCTCGGGCATTTTATTCCGCTATTAAAATATCCCGTTACACGCGTTATTTAACTCCCTCGGAGCTACGCGGAGGGAAACTCGATCGCGTGCCGGGGCGCGTACAGCTTGTAAGGCGAGTCGATTTCACGCGTATATATATACGCAGTTGGATTTCGCCTTTGCGGCTGTTCAATTCGTCTCTCGAGTGCGCGGGGCTCGAATTGTATTACGATTCCCGCGACTCCTTCGGCCGGGGAATCCAGTCGAGAGGAAAAGGCGAGGTTCTTTTGGAAGTGGATCTGTTCTCTCTTGCTCTCATTCTCTCTCTCGTTCTGCGCTTCCGTTTGGCCTCTTTTTAAAAGCGCCTCATCTGGACGATTAAAACTTTATTACCGGGACGAACGTCGACTGCGATTGTGCTGGCTGCGCGATCGAACGCCGGCAGCGGCGGAGCGAGAGAGAGAGAGCTTTTCGCTTTACTTATTCATGAGTTAATTTCGAGGCTGTCTTAAGTACACTTGAATTATGAAGATTTCGAATAATGAATTTTCATCAATTGAGTAATTACGTTCTTTTTTTTATATAAAAATTGCATTAGTTTGGTTTTATTATAACTTTGGAAATGGCAAATCGAAAGTTTTAATGCTGAATTATAATAGGGTTTAAAAGATAAATTATAAGAAGGTAATAACTTGGGAGTTATTGCTTTAAGACCTACTTTAATCGTAAGCAAGCAACTTTAAAATTGCATAAATATTCAATTTCTCGTCTAGAAGGCGAACAGTTAAATATTAAATAACTTCATCAAAACAAACGTAATGAATTTATGAATACATTTCTTTATTGTAGCCGACTATTATTTCTGTGTTTCTAAAAGGCAATAAGAAATTATAATTGCAATAAGTACAATAGTCATTCTGATAATCTGTTCAAAATGATTTTGAACATCTATGTAAATATTGATATATGTTGGATATATGGCTGGATCATGTAAATTGGAATATTCTCAGATTTTGATGTAAAATCAACATGAATGATCATAATATGATTTGGTATAATGATTCTAGGTCAAAATTCTGGAATGTTCATGCATTCAAAATTATTTTTTTCTCTGAGAAGTTATTTATTTTAATTGTCAACCACTATCAGGGACTAGTACAAAAACAAAATTAGACCAAAAAATAAATTTGTTTCTTTTTACAGTTTTAAAATTATTTTTAAATTTAAGTTTAACTTATATCTTTCACGGTTTAAACATGAGTAATAAGTTTATTAAAAAATGAACTTTAAAAATGAAAAAAGAAAAACGAATTTGAAATACGGAACGAAGTTGTTTAATTTTGTTTCGCAGGAGTCTCTGACCTCTATGCACATTACCCTCTGTTAAAAATTTCGACTAAATGAGACATTTTATTTGTGTTAAATTTCGTTCAGCTACAAAATTTACAATCTAGATTTAATTTATGTAAAACACAAAATTTTCAACTGTATTTTAGTTGTATAATATACCCAAAACTGTAAGCACCTGCATCCTTATAACATCTGCTTTTCCCCCTCTCTTTCTTCAAACTATTCTCCAAGCCTCCTATCATCTTTACTTACCAACATCAACAAACTCGTCAGGAACGACCAATAATACATCCCACTAATCTTAAAAACGTCAGACTATCAAAACAAAACTAAAAAAATTCCCTTATGTCCTTACACAAAGCGACAGCTCTCCGTAAAAACGTCCGGGAGATTAAGCTAGCTAATTCGTCGCAATTTCCCCGTGTCGGAAGTAGCCATTGTAGACAGAGCCTTCGACGCTCTCACCGTTGGGATACAGGCGCGCGCGATGTAGCCTCCGAGAGCGAAACTACTGCAACGCGCGCGCGCGCGGGCGTCGAGCGCGTAAATAATTTACGACGCGTAATTGTGATTCCGTGTGCTGGCACGCGGCGCGCGGAGATCGCCTGAAAGTCGATTCGCTCTCGGGAGAGAGATGCAGGCGCGGAGCAGGCTCCGTAGTACGACGGATGTATAAATAGGACGGGGAAATTTTTTACGGCTTTGCCTTGTGAATTATTATCGCCGTTGGCTGTCAGGAGGCTCGGTATAGGGATGTCGGCAAGTTTTTCTCGTCGGCGGTGCTGTTGCGATGTCTTTCTTAATTTTTAGGGCTCCGGCGAGAGGCTGCAGGTTTGAAAATCTTGCGGGAAGTCTTGGGAAAGTTTGAACGCAGTCTAGCTATTGCCACTTTGTTAAACTTATTGTGTTTCCTTTATCTTTTTGTAGTTTTGGAAAATAAAATAATTTTTTAAATTAAAAATATTTTAGAAAAATTTAATTTCAATTTCAAATCTTCAGCCCTTCAATATTCTATTACCATTGCTACTATTTCATAAATGAAGTCACATGATTAACTTTGATCGTAACTTAGCAAAATAAACTATTGCAAATATTTAACTCAAAACAGTAGTAAAAACAATAGCAACGATTGTAAAAATGAATCTACATTTGATTTTTCTTTTAATTTATTTATTTATATCATTAAAAAAAATATTTTTTCAAAACATTAAAAAAATAAGTTGGTAATCTGGATATAACAACAATTGTAGATTTCTGCTATAGTTAAGCCAGATTTTGCTTCTCACCATTTTCACCGTTCTAATCGTAAATTAAAAAATATTTTGTATAATTATTAAACAGATGGTATTTCAATTTTTTTAGATATATAGATTGGTAATAAGCATGGTTAGCGTTTTAAAATCTGATACTTGAAAGGGTGCAACAAGAATTCTACAGATATCTTTAAATGGATTTCCATGACTTATAACTATTAATAATGCTGAAAGCTGTACGTAAGTCCATGGTCAACAGCCGACTGAATATTAGTTTGAATCTAACTATTTTTGAGCTTAAAGTGCCGTTTGAGTAGCAAGTTTGTTAAATAAATCATATTGGGTTAGCTTCGATTCGTTTTAATCAAATTTTATTTAATCTGATTATTTAAAAAATATATCTATCCGTAGATAAACCTAGAAAGAAAAATAATTACATAGAGGCAATCCGATTGACGTTTCTGTATCAAATAAACCTAATGATTATCGATCCAGGGTGTATTACATATGTCTATCATCAAAATAATGTAAAATAAGTAATAAACATTCAAGATAATAACGAAATAGAGTGTTTAATACTAATTATAAAAATGTCTTAATAATTCAAGCATATTTGAAAAATAAAACAAAACAAAAATGAATCGTTCATTAACTCCCATCACTCAACCATTATAAAAAGAAAAAAATAAACGAAAATTAATATCCTTCCTCAAGAAAAATCGCAGCACAACAAAAAAAAAATTGCACAGAAGGTCAGCCCTTGCAACGGGGTCGGCGCACCCTCGGCGCACATCTGTTCGCGCCGCACTCGCGTGCCGATCCGCCCACTTCTGACGCGCGACGTCTGGAGCGTAGGAAAAGCCAGGAAGCCCACAGTATTATCGTAATGGGCCGTTGCGCACACCGATGATTTACGCAGCGCCAGGAGCTCAGCAACCGTCAGCTTCTGGGGGCCGATTTCCAACAGCGAAAAATAAATGCCTGTAAAGGCGGCGGTTAATTTGAGGGATTGGTAAAAATAGAGCTGGTGACCGTTTGCTTATGGATGTGGTGGATTGGGTCGAGTTGCAATTGCTTGTAGTGAAAAGTTTGCAAAGAGAGATTGTTGGAGAAATGGTTTGTACGAATGGGTTTGTGAGATTCGAAGGAGAAGTATAGATGCAATTGTTAATGCCCAGGAAATTGAATTGAAATTGTTCTGGATATGTGTTTTTGATGAGAGAAAATGAAATGAGAAAAATTTTCGTTTGCTAGTTCAAATAAAAGTTTTGATAACTCCATTTATTATAAAATTGTATGTACTCGAAAAAATTGTTGTAAGATACCATTTCACGAAAATTTTAAAAAAGTTTTTAGAACTCAACATAACTTTAAAATTTTTGTTGGTCTTACAAGAAAATAAGAATTAGTGTTAGTATTATTTTTATTAAGAAAAAACTTCTTTATTAAGAAAAAAAAGATATTTTTCTCCATCACAAGTTAACTAGCATTGCATTTTGAATATTCATTCTCTCTATCACGCTTTGAGAATAATGAAAGTCACGAAGAGACTGATGAACCCGGAAGGGGTAAATTTTGTAGCTTGTAAATTGGCGAGGGTCGGTGTGACGAATATTGCGAGATCCACAGGTTGATCCAGTAATTTCGTCCCGTAAACCTCGCGCGTAAGCCCCAAGACGAGGTAGCATTAGAGTTCAAAATTCAATTTGCTAGCCGCCATTGAACTTCATTTATGTATGCGATATTATCGACGGTATTCTACTTTTTTTTGCCTTTATGAAAGGAAAGTACAATCTAAATTCGAATTGGTACAAAATATTGACTCTTTCCCTTTTAAAACAATACTTTCAAAATTGATGAATAATTAAATTTTTAAATTTACATATTCAATTTATATACAATACACCGATGCTAATGAAAATATATGTGTTTTTTCAGGTGAGTTTTTTATATCACGCATTCTTAAGGCATTCGATGATTCATGACTAGGGTAAGTTTTTATTTAAATCATATTCAAAGAGAACTGTTTCTGAAGATACCTTTTAATATATTAACAGAACATAAAGAATAACATCAAAAAGTATCACCAAAGTTATAAAATTTATACTTATAAAGTTTCTTAGCTAGGTATTATTCATTTGAAGTTAATAAAATATATGTGACATATGTATATCCTGCAGAAAAGTTTGAAAAGATAAGTCATGAATTTTGTCAGTGTTTTCATTCAAAATATATTATCGCATCGGTATTCATATAAAACATGTAGCGTGTCTGACTATACAAACACTTTTCCACTTGGCTAATAAATTTATAAATATGTTTTCGACTATCGTATTTTCTCATCTTTTTAAAAATTCATAGAGCTTAATCAATTTATAATTTCTTATTAGTAAATTTGTAATTCATTTTATTCGTATATTTTACATTTTAAAATTATTAACTTAATAATTATAATGAAAAAATGCAACTAATACGAAAACTGCAATAAGGATTTCATCTTTTCTCTTCAGTGTAATATACTTGTCGAAACAAAAAATAGTATTGCAATTTATTTAACGACAGCACTCTGGCGAATCATAAAAAAACCGTTTTCATTCCCAATTAATAGGATCGCTCCCCAGCTAAAATTCGCCCATATCTCAGATAAATGCCGGGTCTTGAATCTCGACTCCGTAAAACTTATCGCTCCTCCTCGAATTCACTTTTGGCCGCACTACATCGGCCGCTAAAACGTACACTTAACACGCAAATATCCGCGCGAGTGGGCCTAAAAGTGCACGCCTGCTTGAGATTATATCAGATTTCATCGGATCCGCGCTCACGTACTGCCGAGCGAGAGAGAGAGAGAGAGAGAGAGAGAGAGAGAGAGAGAGAGAGAGAGAGAGTGTCATAGGCGCCGTAAGGCGAGCATTAGCATGCATAGCTTGTCGCGGCGCATTTAGCAAACCTCGCCCCAATCTTTCTCGTCGTCGTCGTTTTTTGTCTTCATTTGAGAGAGGGAGAGAGAGAGAGAGAAAGAGAGAGCGAGGTTCCTTTCTACGAGGCGGAGAGGACTTGCCTCGTTGAAACAGATGGAAACTGATAAAATTTTATCTCCGACAACGATTTTCGCGCTGCATTTTTCTCTTGCAGCTCTTATGTCGACTTTTACGCGGCTTTTCGCCCGTCTTATACGTATTTTCTGGGCAAAGATATCTTTTTACGAAATATTGGCTGTATGTTTTTGAATTTTAGAATTTAGGGTCTTTAAAATGCCTGAATTATGGTAAATTCAATTTTTATCTTGCCTATTTTTTAGTCGTTCTATTTTATAGAAAAATTTTCGATATTCTATTTCGCGCAAAAATAAATTTTATATGTCACGCAATTATTAACTAATAAAAATAATAAATATATAGAAATTAGTTCAAACAACTACTTTTTTATCATTTACTACTAATGAATTGAGAATCAGTGTACTGGTCATCCTCAAATCGCATGACTCTACGCAAGATACACTCATCAGTTGATAAATATGTTTTATATTTAATTTTAAAGAAATTATTATCAAATGAATGTTAGCATTTCCATGTAATTACTTTAGTATTTTTTTTAATTTTGCATTACATTTTTATAAAAATGGAAATTGATATTTTTAATTTAAAATTTACCGTTATTTCTTTTTTTAATTTTTATACATTTTAAGTACATTAAAACTGTACAATGAAACTTTCCAGATAACATTCTGTCCATTTTATAAGCTTAAAAAATTGTTCTGCAGAGATCTTCAGGTTATCCGTTGAAAATAGACGACAGTTTTCTCTGCTGTACGTACCTATGCATAAATTTAAACTGAGCGACCACAAGTCAAGTTGGCCCGTCTACCGTATTTCTTATCGGCTGTTCGGCCTGCGATTTTAGTGTCATCCTTTCATAGAAAGAAAATTTTAAAAAATTCAGCACTGATGGAATTCATTACACGTATGCAGATTGTTATAATATATTTCCGAAAATAACAATTTTTTTTATCAGAAATTAATACATCAAATTCAAGCTAATTTAGATGATTCCTAAAATATTTATAATTTTTTTAATGTAACAAATGGAAGCAAGAAACAATTTTGAGAATTTAGTATATAGTTGTATTCAAGAATGTAACTATGAGTTACATGAAAAAGGACATTTTTCCTAAAGCACTATAATTTCTTCAACAGGAATGAGTTATTGTAAGTAATAAGTATTCAAAATAAGGGCTTTTACAATAATAGATAATTACTACTTTTTTAAACAGAAAATTAATGTTTCGGATTCATTAAAATTTTCAAATATTCACTTGATTGTATTATTAGTTAAAACTAACATATTTGTTACATCAGTAGGTATATTTCTATTAACTGAATAATTAATACTAATTATAAAGAATAATATTTTCGGAATGCAAGAACAGCCATTGAAATTGCAAAGCAAATTTACAAATCTGTATGATAAGTTTAGCGATTCTGTTGTCAGACCATTATATTAATTACATTGTTTGCTTTCAAAACAATATGCGCATCGATTGAGTATCAACTATTTAGTGATGCATTCATACAATATAGTATTGGATTCCTGAGGTTTGTGATTCGGTTTCAATAAGCATAGGATTTTCGGTCTTTCGGTTGTCATTTCAAATTAAATATTTCAAAATCACTAATAATTAATCAATTCGTATCTTTCAGTACAATATTAATTCAACAAAATTGATTATATTGAAACTTGTGTATTTAAAAAAAAATAATCAATTCAATATTATTTATCTATTCCACTCTATTCAATCCATTCAACGTAAGATTTCTGTAGTCATCACTGACTCTCCTCAGCTCACTATTAATATACCTCAAGACCAAGCAATCAAAAAACAAGACTTCCCAAAACAGAATTCTGATTAAACTAGCGCATCTCCGTTCTTAATAACCATAATTTACTTAATCCCATCATCTCGCCAATGCATATCCCAACAGCAACCAGCACTTTCTCACTGCATTTCATTTCCACTCGAGCGTCATCCGAAAATTAGCTCGGGGAGCGCGCGCGAGCTCGCAAAAACACTTACCACTCACGCAAAGTCTTTGCACGTCCGTTGCGATGGTGCCAGGATAAACATAAGTTCGTACCAGCGCCGGCACGCGCCTCTACTGCCTGCGAAATCCAGCGGGCTATCGCACTTTAGTCGCGCATTAAAGCCGGATAGAGTCAAATTTTACGGTTGCACGCCGGCTGAGGGACGAGCCCCCACGCGGAGCAAGCTTTTTCTTGTGCCGAGTTCTCGGACGTCCCACTTGCCGGCCCTTTCGGCCAAATGGTAATGAAGGTTTAATTGTCATCGATAAAGATCTTGCCGATACTGGCCGGCTGGACGTGGCAGGTGCGGCTCCTCGAAGATTTAATTGAAAATTCATCGAGGACTTCTGTTTCAGTTTGAGAGCGCCAGTCAGCTGGAGCAGTTTTTGAGGATGTGGAAGTTCGAAAAGAAGGGAAATTCGCGAATGGAAATTTGATGGAGATTAAATATTTCCGTAGTGTAGGGCAGTTGACTAATGGAGCTACGGAGCTCAATAATCGTTTCATACTTGTTCGGGTTGTCATAATTACATCGCTTGGAAATTATGATTGAGGTTGATTAAATGAATTATTTAAAAAAGAGAAAGTCCGTAAAATGCTAGTTTTTTTTAAAGAAAGTCTTTTTCAGCGCGATTTTATTTAACCGATTGCATTCGTTCTGTTTTTGCGAATACAAGTAGAGTTTTTACAACTGTATGCACATTGATAATTAAATTGTTTTTCGATTACGAGCAAACGGTGCGCTGCTTTTTCTTGTACTTTTTTCAAGCGCGCGAAAAAAGCTTTTAAAAAGGAACACATGAAAATCTCATAAAAGCTTACTGCAGCTTTCAATGTTTTTTTCTATCACTGAGCAATTTTTCCAATGACTGAAATATCAAAAGCCTTTATAGTGTCTTAGTATTGCGTTTTAAATCAATTAAGAACATTCAATTTTCACAAATCTTTCAATCAGCTATATTTACTAAACCCCGAATGAAAAACCAACCATGCACGTATCCACTTTCCATAACATAATTTCTATTCAATGACCGCTCTCACATCTACACAATAACAAAAACAAAACACTTTTGCAACTCGCAGCAAAAATCCAACAAGCTTCCCTGAACCCGTAAACTTCATCCCCACTCGAATTTTTCTCCCAAAAATTATCGCCACCCCCGCTCTCGACTCGCGCATCGAGACTAGTTTACTCCGGGGCTTAATCAGGCGCAAAGTAACGAATAAGATAAGTACGCGTTGTAGCTCGCAGCATCGGCACACTTCGCACACACCTACAGGCCCGCGGAGGATTAACCGGCACCATGAATCTCTCACGGTTAGCCGCTTAATTACCAGCTACGCTGCTGCTGCTGCAGAGTAACATCCAGTCCCCCTCGTCTCTTCCGGAGCCTTTCGACTTTCGCCGTCAATTCCGCGGCGACGTAGCAACCGGTCTAATTAGCGCGATCCTAATCTCGCTCCGAGTGCGCCGGCAAGAAACGAGCGCGAGGAGGATCAAAGCGAATGAAGCGAATGCGTCGCTGGCGCGTTGTGAATGGAAAAGTTCGTTGCTGAAAATTGTGCGGGGGTGTTGGTGTATATTCGGTTTGACGCACGCTTCGGGATTAATGTACGTTTTTCGTTGGAAATGGATCCGTTTGAGGTTGGAGGGTTATGTAGTGTATGGAGTGACGTAATGATTAAGCTCGTTAGTATAATTGTGAATATGTTTTTGTAGTGATAGAAAGAATATTAATTAATGAATTATAAATATTAGTTAATATATGTACGAATTTGCTAGTATGAAAATAATAGCAATTTGTTTTCCTAAACCGACTGTAGTTGTAATATTGTTATATATAACTCTGGAATTCTAAATTCTATATATTCATTCACCTTTTACACAAAATTATACCGACATCTATATCTCTCGTCCTGGCTTGGCTGTGCCAAGAATACCTGGGAACTCGAAATTTAGACATGTTTATTATTGTATAATGATACGGTGAGTAAATTAGTATAGTTATTTTGATATTATGGGTAACAAGCATTGCAAAAGCTGTTTTACTGTTTAAATAAATGAATTGTTATGAATAATTCTACAGAACTTTTAATGTAAATGTGATCTCTAATATGATTTGAAAAACCAATATAAAAAGATCTTACACTTTTTTGAAAGTTTTGTGTCTCTTACGTTTAACCTCATATAGCACACCTACACTAACTTGGAAGTTCATTTTCTAAATCTGATTTTAAAAATTCTGTGAAGTGTTTATATATTAGCGCATAAAATTGCAACAAATTGCATTTTATGCTTAATTTTTGCAAATAAACTACAGTCAATATCGGAACATATTTTGTGAGTAATCATCTAACAAGTCAGGTTTTACTTATTCTGTTTGTTAAATTATTTGATTAATATAAAATTTTAAAAATATTGTCACAAAATAAATTTTAATAAATTTAATCTCATTCACAAAAAACTGAAATAAATAATTAAATTTTATTCTGGATTTTTATGATTTATAAATTGACAACATGTAATAACAAAATAATTTAATGACTGCTGCGTGTAAAGCACGTATGCATGTCAACGATATGTCCGTTTAAATTTATGCAATTATCTTAAACTCGCTTGCAGGTAAATTTCTCTGAATCACCCCAACATTGTAATTAACGTCACCCTCCGCGTGATAAACAGTTATATCCTTGCTACTGGTATATCAAGACCATATATACATATATAAAATCAAACTCGAGATGTTTTGACATAAATTTTTACATCGAACAACATCAGCATTCTAATTCATTTTTCTCTCCCCATAAATAAACCCACATAAACAAATATTAAAACAACATTGGCGTAACAATGAAAACACCAAACGCACAAAAAATCGCTGAAAAGTATCTTTTCAATTTGAAAACCAATTACACCCTCCTATCTACACGCACTCGCGCAGCGAAACATATCGGCTCAAATCGGCCAGCTCCGACTCGACATCGTGTCATCGCTGAGCTACATTATACCCCCGGAACAATATGAGAAATTCGCGAGATTATTAGACAATCATGGCCCTCCCAGCGGGACAATCCGTGCGATATCCTGGCCGTCGGCTTATGCGAACGCGAAACTCAGCCGGGCCCGGCGTATTTGTAAAACGAGACGAGTATGCTAATAACGCGAGCAGTCGTGAATGGAGCGCCGATCGCCCGGAGTTTATCGCCGAATAATTTTCCAATTAAGGCCTTAACAATCGCGCGGGGACTCGCGTTTCTCCCTCTCTTTCTCTGTTATCTCTTTCTCTCTCTTTTTATTTTTACTTTTTTTTTTTTATTTCAGAAGCCGATAATTACGCTCGTTTCGGCCGTGTTGATGTTGATGTTGGCGCGGCCGATTGTCTCGTTTTCGCCCGTGTATATACGGACCCGCCGAGAGTACGTGTTTTACCGGCTCTTATTTTTATTGGACTGCGTGTTTTTCCTCTCTCCCTCTTTTTCTATCTATCTCTGCTTCCCTCTCTCTCTCTTGTTCCATATACGGTTCTTTCGGATTGGAAATTTATTGTGATGGGCTAATTTTTTGCGCGGTCGCCAGCGAGTTTATTTGGCCGGAGATTATTCAAGCGATGAATTATGATGATGAAGAGTCTTTTTTAGATCTGTTGGATTAACGGCGTTCTGCTGTTGGCGATTTTTGTTGGGGTAAATTGACTGAAATGTTTCTTTGATTATGGCGGAATGAATGCGTACAATTTCCGCATTACTCGTTATTCTGCATAATTTATTTGTGCATAACGCAAACTTACTTTTCAAGTACTTTGCCAGTTATGACAACCATATTTTTTCTTCTTTTCAACAGATGAAAATACGAAAGTTTTAAGCGCAAAAGTTCCGTTGTGACTGCGCAAAATTTAAAAAGTTCATAATTTTTATATTTCTATATTTTTGTTTATGTGTACAAAACATAAAAAACGCATTTCGAAAGGTATATTTAAATTTTTAAAAATAATGTTTGATAATTTTTCTTATTTCATTTTAAAATATGGTTCAATTAAACTAACTTGATTAATAAAATTTATTTTGGTTATTTTTAAATTCACCAACACGTACAGGGACTGTACAGAAATAATAATTTAGTTTTATAATTTAATTAAGTAAATAGCAACCAAAATAGACAACTGCATAAAAGTAACGAACAAAATGAAAATTGAGTATTTCCATTTCAAAGCGAATATAATCCGTCTACACGAGTAAGACCAAATTTAGGTCATATTTTAATCGAAAAGTTCTGGAAAGCTGAGATGGTATTAATTCTTTCCGCATATTATTCTGGAATTGGATCAAATTAGTTTTTATACGAAAATTATTCTTGATTCTAGTAAAATTAAGACATTCATAAATAATTTAAAAAGTTGTTCTCACTTTTAATAAACACTCTTTCTTTGCAAAATTACAGTAGTTTCTGAACTTTACTTCGTAAATTCTTCAAACGCAACTCGTCTTAATAAAAAAAGCTATCTAAATAAAAAAACCAGCGTCTAAAAAAACCCAAAACCAACTTCAAACACATGCAAACTAAAAAAAAACCTGCCGAAAAACCAAAATGAAACTCCAGAATCCACTCAACCACCATTCCTCTACTCTTATCGATCCAGCATCGCAGCCTCGCGATCGCCAGGTCGAAATGCAGCTCGCCCGTCAAAAGCGATTTTTCTCCCCGCCTTTTCTCTCTCTCTCTCTTCCTCTCTCAAGCCGTTCCGTGCCCCCACCCTCCCACAGCGCGCGTGCGAAAATCGGCTTCCAGCCCTCACTGCGGCGGCCGAGCCGAATTCCTCGGTGGTGCGAAATTCAATCTCAGGCAGGGCGCAGCGCGTTCGATACGATTCATCGATTGTCAAGCCGACGAGGTAAATGCGCGCTAAAGCAAGCGAGGCCAGAGGGGGCCAAAGATTTGCCCTGGATGTGACAGTTGTTTTAAGATTCCGCCGGCTGAGAGTGCACGTTTTAGTCAATTACGAGGGAGAGAGATGCCGGGAAATCGAGCGGTAATGGCTTGGGAGGAAATGGTTTTTCCGATGCAGTTGATACACTCGGCTTTTTTATTAAGAGTCGGAAGTAATAAGCGAATTAAGCTTGCTTTTTATTAATTTTTAATAGCGAGCACGCGAAATTAAAGTTAAACAATGCGTCGCGACAACAATTAAGTGGGCTTATTATATCGTTAACAATATCGCGCTCGCGCCATTGTGAACTGTACGTAGATTATCGGCATTGGCATTTAGAAATTCCGAAATTCCGAAGCCCCGGGATGGCCGAGCGGCTTGGTGCGGTCAGCTCGCGCGCGGAAAAGCGTCAGCGAGATCGCGGAACTGACAATTTCCGATCGCAAACGGCCGCGCGGCGATCGGACTTCCGCTTTTATGGTCGCTCGCGGGCCCCCGTCAACGAGCCTCTGTGCTACGGTCAGTTCGTCGATTGCGTATTTTTCAATCGAGTGCGCTCGGAAAGATTTGTAATACAAAGGCTTGATAGGATTTTGGAAAAAAAATTGTGCCAGTAATAAGTTGATGAAATGAATGCGCTCGGCGTGAATGCTTTTGAGTGGGAATGTGTTAGGAAAGTGTGGGGAGCAGAGAAATGGGTAATTAGGATATTCTAATTGTGTGTCGAGAGAACTATTTTAGAAATGCACGCTAATGACTCTTGCATAGTGAGCTTTTCATGAAGAATTGAAGGTGACTTACTTTAGAAAAAACGTATTTAGTTGTTATATAATTAAAACGACAGAATAGTTATTGGTAAAAATGATTTTAGAAAGGTGTCTTACCGTACTCTACGTGCATCTACTTAATGAGAATTCTAATTAACCTGGAACGTTCTCATTTACATAAATATCTAACCAGACCTAGTAATCGTCCTTATTTCAGTCAATTATAAGTTTTAATACTAAACCATAAACAAAAACAAATTTTTCCACAACGATCATGAAAAACCGCTAATCTAAACAAAAGTGCAAACTACATTCTTAAAACAAGTGCCCCACCACATTCGTAAACAATAAAGCAGCCCGGCAAACAAAACAACACGAATCTCGCCCTCCTTTAAACAAGCCAGTCCGGAGGCACTGCAAGTTCACGAGAAATTCAAACTAGTTTAAAATCCGAAATGGAACGCCCCGTGTACATGGGGGCAGGAGAGTAGGAAGGGGGAGGCGGAGCAAACGATTAACGGACCGTGCGCCACTTGTGCGAGTCGCGCTACTTTACAATGTCGTAATTGCACGTGAGAGCGCGGGAGGACTAGTAGAAGGACTGCGCGCAGAGAGCGGGAACTCGGGGAGGGCTATTAAAACTCCGACGCTCGGTTAACCCTTTGAGACGCGAGCTTTTTTGATTCGCTCGGCTTTTTTCGAGGCCGTTTTTTTCTTTTAATGCGCGCTTAATTTTTTCGAAATTCAGAATGCTGATCGCTCGTGCGACGGGGATTTCGATATACATATTTTTTTGAAAAGTGCTTGTGAATGTGGTTGGAGATCTTTTTTAAAGTTGGATAGTGGCTCTTGAATAGTTTTTTGGTGAAGTATAGCAATTGAGATAAAGAATAAATTAATCTTATGAATGGATTTGTAAAATGTAAAAAGATTGTAATATAAACAATAGGGCTAATAAAATTTCTCTACGGTAGAAATATTGCAATAAAACAATTAAGCATTATCTAGAATCTTTTCTCAAGCCCTTTTTGAACAGAACTACAAAATATGAGATAAGTTCAGTAAATTCTATTCGCAAACGTAAACGCTAATCTCTTACTTAAAAATTCACTCAAAAAAGTACTCATACAAACATTTACATTTTAACGAAGGACAATTCAAAAATTAAAAATTCATACCAAAAAAGACATCCATAAAGACATTTACATTTTAACGAAGGATTAAATTCATTACAACAAACTCAGCGGAAAATTAAAATTTAATGCAGAACCTTCGGAGGTGGGGTCGAGAGGCAAAAGTTCGCCTAAACGATTACTGCGCGGCGGGGAAGATACAGGCAATAAAACAAGGCCTGCACGATCTTTTCAACTTAGACGCGCGCGCCCCGTCGAACAAGCGCAAACAGTCGTTCGTGCTCTTTAATTTTTTACTTTATAGGCCAAAGCGTTTGGCAACTTTCTAACGAGTTTTTCGGCCCGCGATTTTTCGTTTTCTCCCTTGGTTCGGGGCTAGGCGCTGTGGAAATGTGCTCACTTGATTTATGATTCAAATTTTAATGACTGGGCGTGGAACGGTCGAGAAGTCTAAGGCTTTTATCGTGTAAACACGCTCAGATCGGTGTGGAAATGAAATTTTTTAATTATCTACAGCGTTTTAATGAATGGGATTTGAAAAATCTGGGTTTACTGATATTCCGAAAAGTGTATATTAAATTAAATTTTTATATTTAACAACTGACTAGCGCTGAAAATTTCTGGGAAGCTAGAACTTATAGAATTGAATTTTCTTTTCTTCCTATATTATTTGTTTTGCAAGCAGAAATAAGGTGGCACTCAATAGCGTTGGTATAGATCCTTACAATTCATTTCCTTATTTACTTGGCCTTGGCTTTAGTTTGAAAACTGCTGATTTAAAAAATATTATGACATAAAATATAGGATAATTTAAGAATAAACGTTAAACAGTAATACATTAATGTTGTACAGTATCTTTTGATTTACGTTAACTATTACTTTAAAATAACTTTAATACAAAAAACTTTTGCTTTCTCTTTTAGCTTTTTTAAACTAAAAAACTTTGTTATTAGCTAAGCAAATAGTTCCACTAGATTGCATGTGTGTATACGACTTAGAAAAGTAAATAATTTGAAACGACTTGAACATTTTCTAACAGTATCTAACAAAAAGTTTTAATAATCGAAATGAACTAAAACCTGCAGAGTAAGAAATCAGAATAAAAGAAAAAATAAGTAAAAGAATCTATTAAGTAAGGTCTACCCCGCAGGGGAAATTCTTGTTTAAACAACTTAAAATTATTGACACTGTTAAAGAAAAAGGTTCACCCTCAATTAAAGTTGAGATAATTACATTTCCTGGTTATTCATTAAATTTACTTTTCGAAACTATATTATCTATAATAATTGGATTTTTATACTTATATGTGTGGTTCTATTTTTATACTTATACTTTTACTTGATAGAATGTAAAATAACTATCATTATAAAATCTATTTAGTCTATTTAATTACAATATTACATGACATGAAAACAATAATCCTACTTTACTTGAACAAAGCTTGCTCCACATTATAATAAAGCGAATTATTGTACATCAAATTCACATATATAGACCCAGAATACGTCAAAGAATCATGCATCTCGAACACGAGTGCATACATTGTAAACCGAGAGGACGTGTATATGCATGAAGTTCATCCCTTAAAACATCGAGTCGTTTGCCACGGCAATATAGATTACGAGGAAAAAAATTTCATTTGCGAAAAGGCAAGGGCAAATTGAATAGGGGCAGTAGCATAATTTTTGAAGCGCGAAATTGCATTAAAGCGACAGAGAAAGAGAGCTCCGCGAAAGCCGGGGGTATAAAAATTCACATGCGAAGGTCTCGCGCGCACGCGCTCGCCTGTATAAGAAGCACGGCGGTAAATTCAAGCTGCAAAATAAAATGGAAAAAATAAAGTAGGGGATATAACAAAGTAAGTCAAATCGTCGAGTGGCGAGAGAGGGAAAAGGCGATAAAAAGCCGCTGGAAACGTACGGGCAAATAAAAGGAAGAAGAAGCTGAAAGTGAAAGAGGAAAGGAGAGAGCAAAAGAGAGAGAGAGAGAGAGAGAGAGAGAAAGAGAGGAAGAGAGAGGGAAAAAGAAAGAGGATAGCGCTGGCTTCCTTTTTTCGCTCTCGTTTCGCGGGTGACATTTATTTCCCTGGAAACAACGTCTCGTTTCGTTTCGCCGCTGTTTTCTCTCTCCCCTGCGCGCGAGCGCAATACATATATTTCCACGACCTGCACGCGTGACTCGCGCCGAGTCTTAAAGCCTGACGTTTCCATTTCTGCGGACTTCTGATCGTGAAAATACAATTAGGCTTAGGTAGAGGAAGAGGAAAAGAGAGGGGGGGGGCGGAGAGAAGTAAAAAATGCATTTTTCCGCGAGGCAATTTTATTGCGTACGAAAATGGAATTTTTACGCTCGCTTTTATTTATATCTCGAAATAAAGATGGCGCGCTGAATTTTTCGCTCACTGAGGCAGTTGAGAAAAATATTTTTCCGCTCGAAGCCGAGATGTTTGGTTGTTTAAAAGGATTTTCCTCCAGGCTTCCATCTCAGCTTTTACAAAGTGTCTGCGTACGAGCGGGCACAAAGAGAACGATATTCGCTCGCTCGCTAGCTCGCCGGGAAGAATAAGCTTTATAGATATACGGGATAGAGCGCAAGAGGGAAGAAAGATAAATTTGATATTGTATCATAGGGTTCCGAACCTATTATGCTCTCGGCAAACTACTGCGTCTTTTAGAGTGTTTGAAGAAATATTTATCAACTGCCTATACCCCCGGGAAAGCGCTCGCTTTGCTTTTTTACTTTTTCCGCTTTATTTTTAGGGTCTTGAAGAACGTCAAAAGCGTTGCGGAAGAGTGAAAAAAACGCGGAAAATTTCTATGTATGCTAAATATTGTAAACATTCACGAGGTAGCAAAAATTTATGGTCGTGTGCCATCTTAAATATTGGAAAAATTTTCGTGGTCTTGGGCAATTTACTATAGAGAATTATAGCATTTCAGTGAATTACTATGTTTCTTTTTAAGAATTTATCTATTTAGAAAATAGAAAAGATGATGGGACGCGAAGTATCGACTCTGTATGTGTTCATAAAATTTTAAAAGAGCTTTTCTGTATTATTGAAAACGAAGGCGATAAGTTACTTTGAGAGCCATTATAACTAAAAATTATTATAATCGTATTTCAGCTTTATCTTTCATTTTAAAATTTATGCTGCAATGCATTTCACTCTGTCTTACTTTGTAACTGCCCGCCCATCACATCGATTTTAATGTTTAAATTTATAATAGCATTACATTCACAAGTCTTCATTTACATTTCAAATTAAAGTATACTTCTGCTTTTACTCCATTACAGATTTATATTACTTCACTACCCAATATCCCAACGACCAAAAACTTCCTCTCTTCAAACACCTATATCCAATTTCAGAATATTATACTTTCTTCGCTACCAAAAAATCCAAGAACCATCAAGAAAGCAGCTCTTTAAAAAAAAAGAGCAGCACTGGCCACGGCGCGGCAAACATTCTCAGCGCGATTGTCAAAGCCTGGGCTTGTTCGCTCTCGAAACGCAGCGAACCCGAACTGCGGGCTTCGAAGGACTTCGGCGTCAGTTAGCCGATTCGCATCGAATTCTGCCGGGGATAAGTTTCCGCCCGAGGAGGTTTCTCAGGCCGAGAGTTTGCGGGGCTTCGATCGCATGACCTTTACGAGAAAGTTACGGTGGGAGGGAGGAGAATGGGCCTAGTGTGTGAGCTGGGTGAGCTGAAGTCGATGTGCACCTGTTGGTGCGCTTGCGAGCCTTGAATGCAGGGATGCTGGACAAATTTAGCGAAGAGTTTGGGTTAGGGATGGTTTTTATGATTTGTGCGCGATTTGATGCAGTGTTGGTTAGGGGTGAGGATTTGAGAGTTTTTATAGGAAATTTGGGTGGGAATAATGAAAGTTGAATTGTTGTTTAAAATAATCCTTAAAATTGACCACTGACTCAATTGTTGATATTAAATTATCTTAATCTAGTAAAGGATATACATCTAAAGTAAATAAATCTACAGATCTCTACAGAAATACTCAAGTCAGATTTAGATTATAGAAAATTTATATTTAAAGTTGCCGTTTAGTTGAATTTCCAATCTTCAAAACCAATTTAAGTTTTTAAGTATTTCTTTTAAAAATATCACTATCGCTTATCGGTTTACCTGTTTCTTTTCCAAAAAATAAATCAAAAACCTGTATACTTGGTCTGTGAGTGCTGAAGAATAATTGAATAATAGAAATCAAACTACATTATTAATCGAAACCTTAAATAATCTTGTTAAAACTATTATTAAAGACTTCATAAGGAGACGAATTGCAATTACTACATAATTGCAAACAACAAAAAAGATATAAGATAATTTTCTTTTAATCTCTTGTTTCAAATGATTATAATTTAATTAAGTCTTCAAAATCATAAATTCTAATTATTATCATTTAGTAATAATTAATTCTAAAAAAGGCAGAAAAAGATTGTTTCTAGAAAGAAGGGAACTACGCCCTTAAGTAGCTTCCTGAAGCAAAGCCTCTTTAATTCTTAAATAAATCCTTTCCTTTTCTTCAACATAAAATCCCTCCCGCTCCCATCCATTCTCTACAGCTCAAATCAATCCTCATTCAAATGCGCAAAATTACGATCTAACGCGAGCCCATGAAAAGGTAAACTCTCTCGCTTTATTACATGACCGTCAGAGAGAATTTTATTATGACATAGCGGCGCGCTCGATCGATCCGAAACTCAGTGCGCTCGGCCGAAAGGTCAAGCGACACGGGAAATGTTTTCTCGATGTCACAGCGGCGCCGCCTGTGTTTGTCGAAGATGAATTATTTGATCTCCAATTTATTGCCACCCGCGCACGCCCGCAATCGCTGGAAGCACGTACGAGGGTGTCTCAGGAATATGACTTACTTATTCGTTGCGAATTTTTTACTGGAAACTACGTTAGTGGCGAAAGTTGATGCCGAGGTGTTATGAATCTTTGAAGTTTTACGAGAGCTGTTAGGAGGGCTGAAGTTCAAGTCACGTTAGTAATGAAGAAGTAAAGTAGTTTTTGAGTCTGCAGCTGCTTAATATGGATAGAGTAATTTATGGTAGTTTTTGAGCTGGAACTACCGTGGATAATTGAACGTAGGAATAAGTAACGAGTATTTTAAGAACATTTACGGGAAAATGGTTTTCCCTGCAATTTTCCGAAAGATGTGAAATTCCGAAATGATTTCGTTTTGGTATGTTTTAGAAGTGAGCGAAACCGTGATACTCATTGCGGCCTAAAAATGCCAAATATACAACTTCAAAGTTTGCATTTTTTAACGTAGTAAAAATAGTCGGAGAATCTAGAAACGTGACATTTATAAATAAATTGCAAAAAACCACGTCTTAGTACTTCCGAAAAAAGTAATATATGTAAATAAAAATATTAAAAAGAAAAACCAAAAAAAAAACAGATATCTACTCTGTAAATTTTAAATAGTGGAAATTTCCACTATCTAAAATTTACAGAGTAGAAACATATTTCAATCATTTTTTTATTTATATATCAGTAATACGAAATTCTATTTTATTTTAAACATGATTTAAACATCATTTAAATCGTTACATTTTAAATTATTTTAGTAATTTATACAAAATATTAAAGGCTTCTTTCATATATTACAATTATAAATAGCAAGTTTTACTACTTAATAAAAGTAAACACCTCTAATACCAAAGAGTGTCCTTAAAAAAAATAGTCTTCAAAATTTCTGAAATTATAAGCATACCCTATTTCCATCCATCTTTAAACCAGATCTAATAAATCACTAATGTCACGAAGACACACGTATCGCGTCGAAAAACCACGACTACATTCCGAAGCGCCGAAGCCAACCGCAATACTGTCTCAATATCGCTGCAACGTTGCGCCGGGAGAAAAATCCTCGAGAGCACGAATTTTTCCGGCTGAGCAGCGGCGCGCGTCAAAGCACGTGGTCAATGGTACGAGGCGCTCGATTGCTCCTCGCCTGGCTGACTCGAAGTCGAGATGGCCGCAATGCTCTACCACGTATCTCGTGGGTAAGTCGTCTGACCAAACCTGGTCTTTACTACTTGCACAGGATGGAGAGAGAAAAGAGAGAAAAGGCGGAGGATTGAGTGGAGTGACAATGTTTAAGTGGATGTAGTTAAGCCGAGTTTGATGAAGTTTTGAAGAACGTTCGAAGGTTATTCTAGGCATTCCATATTGATAAACGTTATTTTTTTAAAATCTTACATGCATTACACGAAATTACTCGAAGTTGAAACGATACGTAAAAAATAATCGAAAATGAAAAACAGCGAAAACGATGCGTCTAAGAGGTACGCAGGGAGGTGGTGTAGGAGCATCTGTTTCGGATAAGGCGAGACTATGTTTTCCCAAAGTATGCCGGCTGAAGGGGGTAGAGACGGGAGGGGGGTGGCAAGTTTGTGTGTACAGGCGCGCGAATAGCCAAGCCGGCTGTACGTAAGCCGTCCGGCGTGACACCTCGTATATGAGTTATCCGAGGCACAATTTCCCGTTCCTGCCTGTATACACTTCAGAGCTCGCTTGTTTACAAGTACATGATGTACGCTGTAAAGTTATTTGTAATTTACGAAAGGGGCGGCTGGATGGCTAAAGAGAGATGAGAGAGTCAGGAATTTTGAGGTTTAGAAAAAGGCGGTTTTTAGAATTTTATTATGTATTCATATTTTGTTACTTATGCAGTGTGAACTACATGAATTGGTAGATTGACTGTATACAAATATTTATTACGTGTGAATTGTTTTATACAAAATGTATCATTAATATTTATTACTATTTTCAATTACATGTTTAATATTAAATTATAATTTCTATGACATTTACACAAATAAAAACAATCCGACGAAATGATTCATTTTAACAACCCGAAAACGACCATCTCTCCACGAACAAGCCACTCATCCTCACCCACATCACAAGCCGGCAACGATAACTCCCCGAAAATCAGTCAAACACTCGTCGGCAATCCCCTTCAATCCCCGCACGGGCGAATCGCCGTCAACCTTAATTACAACTGAAGATCAGCGGCGCTTAAATGAGCGACTAATTACCGCAAACCCAAGCCGGCCTCCCGACCGCAATTCCAGCCGCTCTCGGCCGCCTTGTAAGAGCAGCGGGTCCAGCTCTTTAATTCCGCGCGAACGCGGACAGACGCGGCTCGTCGTCCAAGGGACAGAGTATATAGTAAGCGGCTGCCGCTGCGGTTAACCCAGCCGGTCGAGGTGTGAATAGAGTGCGCGCCGCGGGGGATAGGACAGAGTGAGAGTGGCCAGATTCTCAGCCGGTACACGATGTCGAACAGCGCGCTCGTCCCAAGCCATGAAGAGTCTGGCTCGTTTCAACGTTATATACGTGTGTGTGGGTGTAGCTGTGAACGGAGGAAGACGCGTGCAGCGTGACCCGCGTGTTTTCGGACCTCGGAGCTTTCGATCCGGGAGTGGGAGGTGGATGACGCGGCTGCTGTCGTTCCGCGGGAAAATGGCTTTTTCTTCTTGTGCGAGGGGTGCTCGGAGTGCCGTTTATGGCGGCCGATCGTCGGGGAGCGCGGATTTGTAGGTACAAGCCGGCGTCTTGGGAAATCGTACGTACGAGCGAGTGCGTGGGGGGATTGTGGGTAAGGGGAATCGTTGTCTGAGTGATAGGAAATGCTGGTGTTTATTACTTCTCGAGTTATATAGTGCGAATAAAACGATTATAAGGGGAAAACAATCTGGTGGATTGAAAAAATTTATAAGGCTTAATAAAAACTTATACAGCAAGTCTAACCAACTAAACTAATAATCAATAAAGTAACTAAATATCAGAGCTCTTTTAAATACACAAATCTTCACATTATCCATCCTCTATCCCCATACAATTTTTCGAATCGAAGCCAGTCCCTCCAACAATCCCAAGCTCCGATGATTACTTCCCCCCCTCCTTCCAATAAATCGAAACGCGGCAGCGCGAGCGCGTAACTAAACATATGCCGTTGTTCGCGGCGAGCGCGAAATGAGACCTGGCTGAACAAAGAAAAACGAGAAAAGCTGCGAGAGAGAGAGAGAGAGAGAGAGAGAGAGAGAGAGAGAGGGGGAAGCCGCATCCTCGGATAGGGGGGCCCTGGGATAGGCGAGCGCGACGAATGCCAATGAGGCGTGCGCTCGCGTTATCTGCATCAGCGCCGCGTCTGCGGCCTCTGGAATATAAAGCAGAGGTCAGTCGTAGCCTCGAATTCCGCGTCTTTTGTCCGCCGGCTCCGGCTCTGCGCGCGCGTTGCTTTTACGGCTATTCTAGCGAGAGCTAGCTGGATTTTACGCGCTTCCGGGACGCGACGAGAGCCCGTGCACTGGCTACAGAGCTCGTCGACGGAGCTGTAACGAACGCGAGCAACTGTATCCCCGGGCCTGAGCGCGCCTTACTGCTGTGCATTCTACTTATGTTGAATTAATTTATCAGAGGGAAGACGAAGCGGAGAAGGGTTGGTTTCTCTTGCGCTGACACGAGTAATATGGTGTTGTGGCAAATTGAAATTGCGGAGTTGCGCAGGGTGGATTCGAACGGTGGGGAAAAGAGGAATTGAGTTTTATGGCGTTAAGTGGAAATAGATGGGAATGGTCGGACGTGAGATGGCCAGTTTATTATTGTACAATAATCGGTTTTATTTTTTGCTTTTACGGCTTTTGTAAAGTTTATTGGAGGCGATTCAAATCATTTGGAGAGTTTTAAAGTTGATGAATTGTGGTGGATTTTGAAAGGGGGATAAGTGGGATTAAGTAGAACAAGTAGAGTGTGGTAAGACGCGAAAATCACTTATTATTTCATGAATTTCATAAAGTCAATATTCACTACGTATTCATCCCACTTAATATTTATTTGTGAATTATAAATGTAAGAATAATTCTCCAGCAGGGGTTAACTTTATTATAATACATATTGATATACATAGATGAAGTTGAAGAAGGTTCACGAATCTTTCAACCAAATTAAAATATAAATCAAAATTGTAAATATTAAAATCTATCATAATTCGAAACATGATGACAATAATTTAGTATTTACAGTATTTCAAACAACAAAATCTTAAAGAAGCAATCACAACTCCAAAAGAAATTACAAGCCGCGATCTGCATTTAATTTTCTCGCACTTCTCGCCTCTCGATATTTTTCATCACGATTCGCGCACTGCCAGAGTGTTACTCTTCGCGCTCGTCTTATCGCCTGTTGACATGCACATCCGCTACATCGTCGGAATGGCGAGTTCCTCTTTGATGTCTCATTCGTGACTTGCCACGGAAAACGCGCGCTCTGCCGATAAAACATGAATATGGCAGTGCGTGCAAGTGGCGGGAAAAGTGGACGGACTCTAGCTGCAGAAAATGTTTGGCTTTTATATTTTAGCTTCTTCACGAGCCCTATATATACTTAGTGTCGTCGGGTGGCTTGTAAATAAATAAATAGCGAAACATGTTACTGTTGGTATCTTGGATGTTTCGAAAGTCCGCAGATGTAATGGAACTTTTCGCTTTGGTTGTAGACGTGATTCTTCGTTCAGCGACGAAAATTTTGTTCCTATTTTTGGAATTTCATAAGATCCATTCTCAGCATTGACTTGAAGCTACTCTAAAGTAAAAGATAAAGCTTTCACATTTCGAAAAGTCACAACTAAACCAACTTTAACTCAAATCAAAATTCCATAAGACACTCCACTCTCAACTATCACCTCCTAAAATCCCAAAAACACCGCTGTCTTAGCTTGCCGAAAAAGACGTCGCACGTAAGCCATCGGCGCGCGTATCCACTCGACGAGACCCCTCTGTCTCTCTTTGTCTCGCCCCCTCTCTCTTACTCTCGACTAAAAGCGCGAGAAATTAGGCGAGGTTTAACGTTGGCCACAGCGCGGCGAGCCGGCCGCCGGCCGATCGTAAATTAGCCGGCTCGCCCGACTTCCCGACGGTTATTCGAGCCGAGAGCATTATGGGCTGCTTGCGCACAGCCGCGAGTCGATGGCTAATTTAGCCCGGGTACCCACCCCCCTCCCAAGGTCCATTGTCTCGACGAGAGTTCATGTACTTTTTCGATGTACGTTGCCGAAGTTGGTGCGAGCGCGAGCGGCCGGGCTTTATGGTCATAACTAAGAGAGAATGAGATGGAGAGGGGGGGAGGGGGAGCTTGGATTTTCCAGTGCGCATTGAGGTAGTTAGTGAACGGTTTGGTTTTTTCTTTTGCAGCGGAATCTTGAGGGTTGATGTTAGGGAAATTATTTTTTAAAGCGAATCTCATAGTTTAAAATTATTAATAACCGAAAATATTTTTATTTTCAGTCGATCTTTTAAAAGAATGTTACGTTAATTATTATATTGTTTTTCTGTTGCAGGTGAGTCATAGATATTCCTAATTTAAAAGCACCTGTTTTAGTAAGTATTAATATTAAATGTTTATTATTTAAATATCGAAATTGTTTTCAAATTTTAATTTTCTAGGATACTTTAATAATTATAAATATTAAAAAGTAATTAACTGTTGAAAATAATCCTTCAGAGGCAGTTAAGGTTTATGCGGAAAATTTGGGCTTTTAATACCAAGTAATCGGAGGCTTTATTTTCCATTCCAACTTTTTATTAATTTTTGAATTATTAAACTAGATCATACAGTAATTGGTTTGCCTAGGATTAAATTTGTTAATATAACAAAGACAAAAAAAAATAAAAGAAAACATCTTTTTTAAATTAAATTTCATAAAACATTATTTTTTATAAAGATAAATTTGTAACAATCAACTTAATTAAACAAATGCCAGTCAAAATATCATTCGAGATATTTCATACGAATTAAATTGTATAATTACTTTTCATAATAACTGTATCAAAAACTTTTTAAATGACACACTGAACTAGTACATGAATTTTATTCTGGAATCCGCACTGATCAAAGTCTACACTTAAACATTTTCTCGAATCACGAAAATCATTAAAAAAAAGGACTGCTTTCTGTCAAAAAAAAACCTCCGTAAGCTTTCATTTCGGAGTGCAGATATTATCTCGAGCTCTGCTTTTCAATATTTACGCGCTTACGTAAACCTCGATACATAGAGAAAAAAACAAACAGAGAAAAATCCGTCCAGTATTTATTTCGAGCTTTTACCGAAAACTAAACCAGGATAGCGAATTGGAACTTCGATAAAAAAAAAAGAGTCATTGAGCCTATAATCTCGGTATTATACGAGCATCGGTCGTTGTCCACTTTTCATGGCCCCGGCGCTGCAGCAACGAAACGATAATAATAATAACAGTAGCGCGGAAGGGGCGCAAAAAGTGGGGAAATAGAAAGAGGCCGTTCCAAACGACCGCCAAAACACATTAGCTTTAGCGTGTAATCGCTAATAATCCTTTAGGTACGCGTGCCGTTTTGCCCGGAAAATCTCTTTTTACGTCGCGGAAATTGCACGTATACCGCGATTCAAATCATTAACAAACTCGCCTCTTTCCATTTCCTTTCGCGCTGAAAATTGTCAAAGGGGCTTTCTTTTCCACTCTCGCGTGTAATCTAAAACAGCTAACGAGCTCGCAAAAAACTAAATCTCCGCGTATATATACCTCCACTTTTTAAACTCCGCTCAATTATACGTATACTTAACAATGAACAATCTATATTCACTTTCAAAGCATAAAGACATTAACAAAATTTCTGCCCTGCAATTTCCCGTTCCAACTTGTTTCCGTTAAAATTTCCAGAGCCGCGCGAAAAGTTTTCACAGGCAGCATTCAATAATTTTTAAAAATACGAGAAACTTCGGCTTTTTCCCATTCCCGTGATTGTGTATGTGTGCAGGTATACGTAGGTAACTTCCGAGGGCTGCTCTCACACGCCCGGCGTAATGCGACTTTTCCCCGGCGCGCCACGGAGTCCCGCGGTGTGTCTTCTTCCCGGGGAAAAGAAAACTTAATCCATTTCGGCGAGTTCGTGCGGCGCGCTAACCCCCCGATCGAAAGTAGATGCAATCTTCGTGCCATCGTCGTGGCGGCGGCGCGACTCTGTTTTCGCTCCTTCCCTTTTTCGCTTTTTCCCCCCTCAATGGTGAAAAGTCACTGTTTTCACGTAGCGCGGAGTTGTTTTTCGCTTGGATTTGCCTCTGCTTTTGGTCGTGAGAATTTTTAGCTTCGTTGGGAATTTCATGTAATTGCGAGGATTGTTCTTTGTTTTATAGCTTTGAGTTTCTCGGAGTATTGTGGGTCAGAGTAATTAGAAGCTTTTTTCAGGCAAATTGAATCTAAAGCGAGAAACTTCTGCGTAATCTGTAGAGCTTTTTATTCTAGACTTTATTCAATTTTTTTTTTAGCTTACTCTATTAACGGATATTTATATTGTTTATGTATTAAATTATTAAAAGGGTATAGCAAAATCATTAGGAGTCAAAGGGTTCTCGAGAAAGAAAAAGTTTTGCAACTAATAAGTTTAGCTATTGCTGAATCAATATTTGAAACTCAAAGTTTTTCAGATATTCTAGGTACGGTGCTTTGTTGACGGGATACAAAAGGTTTTTTATATTTTTATGAAATAAAAAATAATGCCTAAGTTTTAATAGATAGTTATACTATACATGTACTGTCAAACAACATCTTTATGAATAAAAATAATGAACATAATTGCTAATTAACATAATTTGAAAATTTTCTTTGAGTGGAATTTTTTTCTCAAATCATATCACTTTAATTAAAACAAATTTTTTATGGAGTAAATGAATCGTACAGTTGCATTAGAATGATTACAAAGAATTTTTTTCCAATATAAGCTTTGTAAATATTCTGGAATTTTGCGGAACGGCCTGTTGTATTACCTTTCTCCAGTCGATTACGATTATAATACGAACGGTTCCACGTTGAAAGAAAGAGCTAGTGGTCTTTTCTGCTGGACGTTTGACGATCGGTCAGACTCACGGCTCAATTATGTTCTGATAACAGACCGCTAGTTTAATGATTGAAATAAATTGTCCACAAGCGCATTGCGTAGTTTTAAATTTAGTTTAAAGTCTAATTCAAAATTTTCTTATACTGATGCTAACTTGGATTTTTTCAATGTTAGATAATAAAAAATTAAATTTTTCAGACGTTATAGTCCTTAGCTTAAATATGTGTGTGCTTTGTTAGCATTTCGGATATAAGTATATTTTCTAAAATATTGATGGTTCTTGAGTAAGAAGCATAGGGCTCCTTGGAGGGAAATTATATCAACTCTGTTTCTCGAGCATCGAGTTCAAACATCTGGCAGCTCAGAGCACTGTATCGAGCGCGCGGGTGAAACCTGTGCGGTTGAATTGAGCTGAGTGGCGCACTGTATTTGGGTTCATGTGTGCGTTTTCGGTTTACAACTGTACTGGATTATGTGGGGTCAGTATCTTCGACAGGCCAAAGGCTTCCTCAAGCACATTTCTAATAATGTAATGCAATTGTGAGTGTTTGTGTGTGTGTGTGTGCGCGCGCGTGTGTGTATAGATGTGCGTTTGCGGGTGAGTGTATGTGTATGTGTATGTGCATGTGTATGAGTGTGCGTTTGTGTAAATATGTATGTGTGTGTTGCGTATGTGTAAGTATGTGTGCGTTTATATTAGTATGTGTGTGTTGCGTATGTGTAAGTGCGTATGTGTATGTGTGGGTATGTGTGTGTATGTGTGTGTTGCGTATGCGTATGCATGTGAGTGTATTTGTGCGTATGTTTAGTGTGTGTGTGCGCGTATGTGTGCATATGTATTAGTATGTGCGTGTCTGCCTGCGTATGTATTAGTATGTGTGTGAATGTGTTACAGATAAATAAATAGAAAGAGAGACTGTAAAAAGGAAAGTGAAAAAGTGTATACTTTTCTAGAAATCTATGATGATTTGTGACAGGCAGTAAAGTCGATTATCGACGAGGGTGACTTCAACAGTAGAAGTTATTTAAATACTTTGTAAAATCAATTTGTGCTTAAACTCAACGCTATAAACACAACTTTATACCTACTAGTGTAAACACAATATTTCCAAGATCTTTCTCATTATTTCAGTATAGCGTTTCAGTTTATTTTGTTTGATGTAGCTTTGCATTGTATTCTTTAAGTCTACATCAAATAAATTCAGTTTCTTGCGTTGAAGAGGCTTACATGATTCTTAAATCTTTGTTACTCCTGCTATTGTGATCATTATGAACTCTTATAATTCATTACTATTAATAACTAATTACTAAAGAACGTCAGTGACAAAAATAAACTTTCTTTCACATTAAAGTAATATCACCGAGCCGTTTCATCGAATTTACAGTAAATTCGCTTCCGCGAATTCAAATTCAAAAGCGCAGCGAAGTAAATTTTGGTTTATTCATCTCGAAAGCACTTTGCGCGCGTCCCGCTTAACAACATTGCAAAACTCAACTTGATCATTATTAATATCATTTATCACCTCCAACCCAGCCGGCTTACAGTGTACTTACATCCCCGTGAATTCCGCGCGACAGCTCACCAATTCAGCCAGCCAAGACGCCCGAGCAAATGATTTCTCGGCAGTACGTCAGTCGCGAGTAATGAAATCGGAAGTGATTAGCGAACTGTCCTCTCGCTCTAAATTAGCAGCTAACCGCCGTTAATTAACCGCGATGACGAAAGACACGCGTCGCTCGCTCGAAAGAGAAGCGCGCGCGCTAGCGTTTTAATCGAGTTTACGAGCCGAGAGACGCTGCTCTCTTCTACTTTTCAAAGAGCGAGACTTAGCTTGCGCTCCTTGTAACGTTTCTTACGCTCGGCTCTTGTTCGCCTTTTAACGGCGGAGGCGCCCAACTTGCCGCAAACTCGAGCTAACGCAATAACGGCTGCTTCTGCTGCTACTTGCTGAGCAGTCTTTGGGACTGTATTATGAATTGATAATTACCGTGACGAGCTGCATTCGTTGCTTGTGAGCGAAGTGGTTGTATGATCGTAAGCGCCGTATTTATTAAGGCTGGTGCTACGCAAAGTTTGAGGTGAGGGAGGGAGTTGAAAGCGTTGGTTGGGAGGTAAATGTGAATTGGAAAATGGGTGTTATCGAAGCTTCGAAGCTAGATGCTGTGCTTTGAAATGTATAAAAATAATTTATTTTCATTGCTTTTCGTTGCAATAAGTTATACAGAACGGTACTTAACGTAATCTTAAAAGTCTTGTAAAGTAGGTAGATTTGTAGTGGGCTAGTAGTAGACTTCGTGAAACAATTTTGTATATGATTACAGGAATGTTAGACGTAATATTGACTGTTCTACTTATATTTTCAAAATTCACTGGCATAATTATTAAGCTTTTTATTCCATTCCAGATTCTTTTTCATAATCATACATTGACAAGTTTACCAATAAAAAAGATATTCTTTGATTTAGTGAAATTGAAAAAAAAAAAATTGAATTTCAACATATTTGCAAAAGCATTGAATGTAATTATTTCCCTAATATCTCTGTTAAGGGGAAGCAGTAGAAAAAACGTTCCTAGTTTTATTGGCCTTAGCATTATTGATAATAATTAATTGTTGATA